>OX465122.1:2091813-2194313 GCA_949987565.1 Luidia sarsii
GAGAGAGAATCCATGTTCTGCTGATAGAAATTAATTGCCGCAAACTCATTAAACGATTTGGCCTAGTGCACTTCTGTTGACCTCGAAACCCCCCCCCAAAAAAAAAAAAAAAATTCTACCACAGATGGTTCGGTCACAGTGCTTACCTGGGCCAATTTCATAGAGCCGCTTAAGCGTCAAAATGTGCTTAAGCGCAAAAAGTCATGAGCCACAGGATCCCCTTGCCTACCCAAACTTCACTTTTGTTTCATGCTAAGGAAAGAAGAGTTGAATACAAGTCAAAAGCAACTGGCATTGCATTGCAGGGCAGTTTGTAATCCTGCTTACACGAGGAAGACTTTTCCTGCTTAGCAGATTTTCACACTTAAGCGGATCTATGAAATTGGGCCCTGGTCCTTTTAATTTCGGCTACGGAAGCCTAGAGTGGCCATAATGCAGGCGTCCGCGTTTCCGAGATCGAAAGTAAACGGGCTGCAGAAACCCGACCAAAACGAATGAGCGGCGACAGCTGCGCTATTCGCGCCCAAAACCAGCTGCGCAAGGGCGGTGGTGCGCACATCCGGGTCCTCTTTCGAAGGGGTGCCCTGGATGCGGCGTGGCACGCGCCATGTTTGCTCAGGGTGAGCTGGGGAGGGAGGAGGGAGTGTTTTTGTCTGAGGTCCGGGACGCGTATTTTTTTGTTTTACACCGCAGCCACAGGTTTTTGGCTCTAACATTGGAAATTCGGCCTTGAAAAGAGACTACGTGAAGCGTGTGTTACGTTATCGGCCAGTTGGGGCGCCTTGTGGAGGCGCAGAATGTGTTTTGTTGTTATTGATAGATAAGGGAGATAGTTTGCCACCAAAATGAGAGATGTTTTTTAAATTGTGTTTTCACGAAAATAAAAGATGTCTTATTTCGAGCAGTCTCTTTTCTGGTTGTTGTTGTTGTTGTTGAAACTATCTAGTTTGCCTCAAAAAAATGAGAGATGTCTTTTAAATTGTGTTTTCACGAAAATAAAAGAAGTCTTTTTTCGAGCAGTCTCTTTTCTGGTTGTTGTTGTTGTTGAAACTATCTAGTTTGCCTCAAAAAAATGAGAGATGTCTTTTAAATTGTGTTTTCACGAAAATAAAAGTATTTCGAGCGGTCTCTCTGCTGATTTAGTAGTCTTTTTTCAATGCCGAATTTACCATGTTATGGCGAAAAACCTATGGGTGCGGTGTAAAGCACAGGACAGTGCTACGGGCTGCAGAACACTATCAGTTACTCAGTATGCATCATATTCCAAAGCTTCGCCATAGAGCAAAACTAATTTTTTGATCAACAGAATTCACCATTCACATAGCACGGAGAGGTATCGGAACGGCTTTTTCCCTCGTTCAGTGACCTGTATACTTGACCTGGATACTTGATGAATAGTAACATAATGCCCCCTGGGTTCATATATCTATGTATAGGCCTAGTGGATTTATAGCGACCTTAATATTTGACGAATAGGCTAGTAACATAATACCCCTTGAATTTTTATATCATAGTGACTTGGATATTTTACTAATGGCAACTGCCAAGGGGATTTATATTTTATACGGGATTTATTTATTATAGTGGATTTATATATTATGGTGAATTCATATATTATAGTGGATTATATATCATAGTGGATTTATATATTATGGTGGATTTTATATGATAAGGATTTGTATACTATAGTAGATTTAAGTGGAAAGGGTGATCACCCTTTCCACTTATCTACACCACTGCGATGAACAACCCCTTCATTTCTATAGTAGATTTATTTATTATAGTGGATTTATATATTATAGTGGATTTATATATTATAGTGGATTTATATATTATAGTGGATTTATATATCATAGTGTATTATATATTATAGTGGATTTGTATATTATAAGGGATTTATATATTAAAGTGGATCTATATATTATAGTAGATTTATGCTAGGCCCTATCAACTGGGATATATAATTTATAATAATATTTTATATCATAGTGGATTTATATAATTATTATAGTGAATTTATATATCATAGTGGATTTATATAGTGAATTTATATATTATAGTGAATTTAAATATAATAGTGAATTTAAATATTATAGTGGATTTATATATTATAGTGGATTTATATATCATAGTGAATTAATATACTATAGTGGATTTATATATTATAGTCGATTGATATATTATAGTGGATTTATATATTATAGTGGATTTATATATTATAGTGGATTTATATAATAGTGGATTTATATATTATAGTGAATTTATATATCATAGTGGATTTATATATCATAGTGGATTTATATATCATAGTGGATTTATATATCATAGTGGATTTATATATTATAGTGAAATTGTATATTATAGTGGATTTATATATCATAGTGGATTTATATATCATAGTGATCTAAATATTTTACGGATAGTAACAGAATGCTGCCCTGGATTCTCAGGTTGTCCTCCCGGTGACGCAATACTTATGCAGCGTTAACGCTTATATTATGCACAGCAGCAGTGGCAATGCCATATGGACACCATTCAGCCAAGCCCCGTGTCAATGAAACTCGACAGGACTACAAAGGCAGCCCGGCACAGTGCTTTATATCTCGAAATTTCGATAACCCTGAAGGAAAAAAAAAACCCACCCAAAACCAAACAGCAACTGGGTTGCAGAATCAGCAAAGTGGATAGCTGGGTGCCTCGGTCACGTACGCACGCTGTTTAATTAACCAACCCGCGTGACCTCACGGAATTCGACTGGCACGGTTTGTGTGTGTGTCTGCCTCTGTACATTCCGCCCCATGCATATTTCGATTAGCGTTGGCTAAACATAGCGCTGCGGTGGACGGCCGCACACGCTATGGCGCCTTGCCTAACGAGTGTGGGTGTGGGTGTAGAAGACTATTGGAACATTCACCCACCGTGCTATCAGGCGACGCATGAATAGGGGTATCTGTTGATGGTGAATGGCGGGGGCTCATCGCGGTGCATGCATACCCCGTGCACGCATCTACGGCCATTTACGAAATCAAGGCTTTAAAGGCCTATACAACATTGGTAAAGGTCAAACGATAGTCATAGTTTGTGTTAAACCATTAAACATCCCCAAAAAGCAATCCTGTGAAGGTTATAGCTCAAATGGTGATCTGAGAAAGTAGAAAAAGGTAAAAAAAAAAAAATCACTGTTTTTGCACCATTCTGTAGTGTAAGAAATATTTTATTACTTGCAAGTTATAAATTATTTGTCGATGTTTGAGTGAAGATTTCTAAGGAAGTACATCATCCCAGAACGTAAGATTTCAAAGTGAAGATTATTATCATGATCGTCTACAAACTGTGTAAATTAGAAGGAAATCTGTGGACATCGATGTTTTCCGATCTTCCCAATGTTCGTATTGGGCCTTTAAAGGGATAACACAACATTGGTCGAGGTCAAAGAATAGCATCCATACGCTGTCCGTTCCAACGTATGCATGAAATAGCACGCCTGTGGAAAATTCAGCTCAATCCGCCAACCGAGTCTGGAGAAAATCGTGAAAACCGCTTCATTTTTTTCTCGAAAATGCAGCATTCAACGAATTGTTCCGAAAAAACGTGTAGATCTAGTGGTGATGACGTAAACGATTTATTTACTCTTTTCTAAAATGAAATACAGCATTTAGAAATATTTCAGTGCGAGGTTTCTACCATAACCATCTTCAAACTGTATAAGTTTCATGTAAATCTGTGAACATTTCTGTTTTTCTTTCTTTCGATCTTACCAATATTTTGCACGCCATACGACTACCCGACTCTAATCATTACCGCGTTAGCTAGCCCGCGTGCACTTTCGTCTACCGAGCCACGAATCAAATGCAAGCAGCCTAAGTAGGCTTCCTATTCAATGTGACGGCTTCGTGCTTATCTAAGTCAAGTGCGTCGCTCTTTGATCACATCGCGAAATTGCTGACTAAACGGGCCAGTGGATTGGCAATGCAACAATCGCAAGCACATGACTCCTTTGTTGGGAAACTAATGAGATAGCCGACATCTTGATGTGAATTATAACGGCTGTGGTGTGCACACATGCTACTTGGAGTTTGGATTGCTTCCAAAATACACAACACGTGGTGGCAGTGTACTAGCTGCCATGTCATGAGTAAACAAAGCAAAAAAAATAATGCTCAATTCGAGATTGTACGCATAATTTATTGGTACATCAAGGGTTGCAGATTTTGGCAACAAAATGGCGTACAGTGTACATTGTGGCGTGAAGTGTACACACTGTCCGAAATGTTGAGTTACTGGCTCTTTTCAGAGCCACACTCCGTTCTAAAAAGAGATGGCTTATAACTATATCAAAGTGTCACTGCAAATCTTCCACTTTGAGTTTTGACGGTACTTCCATCATGCAAACCTTCAAAAGTTATTATAATCAAACAAATTATTATACTTTTACGAAATATTAAACAAACAAAAAAGAACTAGGCCCCCTACAGTACAATGATATGACCTGTTTTATCACAATCTTATTTTCGCCAGAGAGAAGAATTTTTCTGCTGGGGAAATGTGGTCACAGGTCGAAATTTAATGATTAGCCTACAGCCAATTGCCTTAAAAAGACCTTACTTAATATTACACCGATGTAGCATATTGGCTCGGTGTATACTAATTGCGTAATTCACAACTCATGATCATTCGACTCATGTTATATTGATGATGCAACGCGGTATACCCATTAAAATGTGACCCGGCACAGCATAATGAGGAATAACCCCACTTTTGAGATTTTGAGGTTTTCTAATGGTGTGAAAGAGTATACCATTAGCTTTCAAATGATATCAAAATATAATATCCATTAGTACTTAAAATTTCCGAAATAAAAAAGAAAGAAAATTGATTTGTGATCGAATTGTGAAGATACTTTAATTTCAGGCGTTGTTTACTCAAAAAGTGTTTTGGTGGGATGTTCCTCATGTCGTTGTGCCGGGTCACATATACAGATTTGTGACCCGGCACAGCGACATGAGGAACATCCCACCAAAACACTTTTCGAATAAACAACGCCTGAAGTCAAAGTATCTTCTCAATTCGATAAAAACAAATTCATTTTTTTGTATTTTCGGAAAGTTAATGTATTGGAGGATATTATGTCCAAAGGATTTTTCCGAAATCTGTCTCTAAATGTTGAAAAAACGAGGATTTTGGGGAATTGTTTGTGTACTATTTTCATGAAAATGTAAAGTTCCTGCCTTTTTGAATGGCCGCTTTCGAGGAGTTAGAATGGCGCTGCTATATTTGTCTGGTACCAAATGAACGAGCGAAGTCCCCTTGTACTATTTACGATAAAGTTCACACAGAAATAATTTTGATATCATTTGAAAGCTAATGGTATACTGTTTCACATCATTAGAAAATCTCAAAATCTCAATTCAAATTATATCAAAATTATTTCCGTGTGAATTTTTCACAGGTGTGCTATTGCATGCATATGTTGGATCAGACAACGTATGGATGCTATTCTTTTACCTCGACCAATATGTGTTATCCCTTTAATATAAATCTCAAAAATGAGAGGGCCTGACGTTTCGATCCTAGCAGGACCTAGCAGGCAAACTTTCCATTTTTCAAAATTTTCCATTTTTCCAAATTGTCCATACTTCCAAATTTTCAATTATTCCAAATTTTCAATTATTCCAAAATATCAATTTTTCCAATTTTTTTTAGAATTATGTAATGCACGTTATTTCAGTGAGCAGTTTGCAACAGTTTTTGTATTAACTTCACTTTCACATTCCCTTTGATATAACAAAACAAAATTATCACAATAGCTCTCACATACCTTATATAGATTGACCAACGTGCATTTTGTTTTAGTGTACTCTCAACTCAAGATGTCTCTGCCTCTGAGAAAGATCCTGCTAGGATTGAAACGTCAGGCCCACTAAATTTTAAGATGTTGTTTGTGAAAATGATGGTGTAATCCCATTCAGTGACACCGCCTCTCTGTTGACCCGTGAAACAAAAAATGTACGAGACACTTCAAGACCACTTGCCGTGTTCTTTGCTATATTCCATAGGGGTTAGTCTGTTTAACCATAAAGCAAGAACCTTGCAATATGCGTGGACTAGGATTGGCTAATATAGCAGGCCATAAGATCGGAAGGTGCTCTCATGGAAGGAGACTAGGGACGCTTCGCAGCTCCCATGGTGTCACAATAACATGTTTTCATGCCATCTGTGCCATCGTGTACTCTCACGATGTTCTCTGCCTTTGAAAAAGGTCCTGCTATATAGGATCGAAACGTCAGGCCCACTAAATTTTGAGATGTCCATTACATTATCAATAATGGACTACTTTGCATCACATCCCCGATGTGCTGTGGTGCGATTTTGCGGTATCTGTGACCTTGTGTGCGTAAACAGCGAAGGTCGTGTGTCGATAGTAAAAATAAACTTGAACGTCCATCGTAGATCTATCACCAGCGAAACAACGCAACAGAACGGGGTCAGAAATTCCTTCGCTGTGATTTCTAAAGCGTTTACGAGCCCAGTTTCGTTCCCTCTTCAAGAGTAGTCTTGTCTCATTTCTTGTTAATTTGTTTATCCCGGTATTTTCAAAATTCAACCAGCGGTGTTTGTCTTCCTGTGCCACGCTGTAGCTCATCCGTTACTTAATCATAGCTATGGGATGAGATGACGCTTGGTATCATAAACACTTCTTCCTCAAGTTTGATCTGATTGAAGTATTTAAGGTCAGGAAACAATGTTTTTTTGTTCGTCTGATTCTGGCTTATACGGGGAATGACATGAGATATTCAAATCACAAAATGGACTAGTTGGGTAGTTGAGAAAGGCCATGCCATGATTGAAACGTTAGGTCCACTTCCTTTTGGGGGATTTGCATTTTGATTATTTGAGTCAGTAATGAGGTTTTTATTCATGAGTCATTATCTGTCATTCGCTGTTCGCTTTCTCTCTCTCTCTCTCGATCTCTCTGTCTCCCTACCTGTGCGTGCTAATGTTGTGTCTGGAACATGGCTGTTTCTCTTTGTCTCCCTGTCCCCCTCTCTCTGGCTCTCTGTCTCTCTCCGTCTCTTTCCTCTCTCCCGTCTCCCTCTCTCTCCAATATTCTCTCTCTCCCACTCTCTCTATCTGTCTCCATCTATCTCTGTCTCCCCTTCCCTCTCTCCCTCTCTCTTCCTCTCCCTCTCTCTTTCCCTCTCTCTCAGTCTCTCTCCCTCTCTTTCCCTCCCTCTCTCTATCTGTCACATCTCCCTCTCTCTACCTCTCTCTCCCTCTCTCTGTCTCCCCCTCTCTCCCCCTCTCCCTCTCCCTCTCCCCCTCTCTCCCAATCTCTCTCACCACCTCTGCCTCTCTCTTGCCCCCTCTTTCTCCCACCTCTCTCTCTATCGCTCTCTTCCCCTCTTTCTCCATCTCCCTCTCTCTCCCTATCTCTCCCTCTCTCTCTTGTCCCCATCGTTCTCCCCCTCTTTCTCCATCTCCTCCTCTCCCTCTCCACCTCTGCGTCTCTCTTGCCCCTCTTTCTCCCCATCTCCCCCTCTTTCTCCATCTCCCTCTCTCCCCCTCTCTCTCTCCCCCTCTCTATCTCTCTCCCTAACTCTCCCTCTCTCTCCATCATTTCATTTTATGTTGACCTGGAGTTGTCTTAATACCTTTTCAAAAATCAAAATGCTTATGGTTGTGTGGTGTGAGTGTATCTACGGTAAAAGCATTCTGTTGACGTGAATTTCCTAACCCTCCCAAATCCTACATAATCCTATTGTCCAATTGTAGGAATTCGTAAGATTTGGGGCATGTGGCAGTTGATGCATTGTAGGAATTTGCAGGATTTGGGGCATGTGGAGTTTTGTCACTGTAGGAAAATGTAGGATCTGGACTACAAGGCCCAATGTGATGGAGGAGGATTCTGTAGGATTGGGGGCATGTGGAGTTTTGGTCAATTGAGGAAAATGTAGGATCTGGGTTACAAGGCACAATGTGATGGAGGATGAAATTTTAGGATTTAGGGCACTTTAGTTCCAAATATCCGGACATTCCAAATTCGAAAAATTGCCGACTCATCGGGACGTTTGTAATGGTATCCTCAGGCATTCCGTAACATTTCAGCGCTCGAAAGTTTGCCGCTTTTGAGATGAGGAAACTCGATCGTTACTCCAACGATCGCTCCACAGAGCGATCGTTGGAATAACGAGTTCCATTTACAATTACAACCTTTAGCAAGCCTTTTACATTTGTGACCCGGCACAACGACATGAGGAATATCCCACCAAAACACTTTTTGAGTAAACAACGCCTGAAGTTAAAGTATCTTCACAATTCGATTACAAATCATTTTTTTTCTCTCGGAAATTTTAAGTATTAGAGGATATTATATTTTGATATAATTTAAAAGCTAATGGTATACTCTTTCACATCATTAGAAAACCTCAAAATCTCAAAAGTGGGGTTATTCCTCATTATGCTGTGCCGGGTCACATTTTTACATTGATCAAGTTAGCATTCAATTTCGTTCCACATGTTTCTCTCACGACATGGTTGATGGATCGGGCCGAAACGTACGCAGGTTGTTATTTTATGTATCGTTTGAGTTTGACAAATTCAAGCATGGACGCAATTCTTTGCCCTTTGCAAATGGCGTAGCCTACCCTTGTCTATGTCGGTTAACCCTGTAGCCTTATTCCTCCATGGGTTAAATATATGTCGGTGGCGAGAGCGCTGGGAAAACCACTCGAATTTTTCTAAAATTGTTAATTTTACATAAATATGAAAAAATATGAAATTTTCGAATTCAAATAAGAGATTAAAAATGGCCGCAATTTGTTTTCCAAAAGCCCCGGGAGGATTTATTTCTTCACATAAACGTAGCTCAATATGTAAGCCTGAGAATAGTATTATAATGTGATGAGGTTTCTGAAAAGAAAAGTGGACCTGTGAAGACAAAATCACAGCACATGCAAAACTCAAAAAAAGTGGGGCTGAGTTTAAAGGGTTGAGAGTCGCCGGTGAGTTAACCCCCCCCCTCTAAAAAAAAGGAAAAAGTCCTGGCCGATTTTCTCCTCTTAATCCACGTGCCCACATCCGGGGCTTACACCATCTCTTGGTGATTTCCCCCGCATCTGTCAGACCCAGAGAAATAATGAGCCAAACAAGATGGAGTTGAAAGTAGGGGGCGGGACGACGATGGACGGGAGGGGGGGGATTTGTTTTGCAATCCGGATGCCGCCGCTTCACAGATAGACGTTAATTGTATGAGGAGACCAATCGATAACTCCAGTTACTGACCGTGCGGAACAATAGAGTCGACCATCGGGTGGGAATTGTTTTTACTGATCCCCCCTCCACAACCACTTCGAGCGCTGGTCTTTGGGGAAATGAGAGCTTAACAATGAGGAGCAATGGAAATATTCATGGAGGTGGAGGAGGAGGAGGAGGAGGAGGAGGAGGAGGAGGAGGAGGAGGAGGAGGAGGAGGAGGAGGAGGAGGAGGAGGAGGAGGAGGAGGAGGAGGAGGAGGAGGAGGAGGAGGAAGAAGAGACTGGGAAGGATGGGAAGGATGAGGAGGATGAGGAGGAAGAGGAGGAACAGGAGGAGGAGGAGGAGCAGGAGGAGGAGGGGGGTGGAGGAGGAGGAGGAGGAGGAGGAAGAAGAGACTGGGAAGGATGGGAAGGATGAGGAGGATGACGAGGAAGGGGAGGAACAGGAGGAGGAGGAGGAGGAGGAGGAGGAGGAGGAGGAGGTGGAGGAGGAGGGGGAGGAAGAGAATGAGGAGGAGGTGTACGTGGAGGAGGAGGAGAATGAGGAGGAGGAGGAGAAGGAGGAGGTGGAGGTTGAGGTGGAGTTGGAGGTGGAGGTGGATGAGGAGGAGGAGGTGGAGGAGGAGGAGAATGAGGAGGAGGAGAAGGAGGAGGTGGAGGTTGAGGTGGAGGTGGAGGTGGAGGTGGGTGAGGAGGAGGAGGAGGTGGAGGTGGAGGAGGAGGAGAATGAGGAGGAGGTGGAGGAGGAGGGGGAGGAGGAGGTGGAGGTGGAGGTGGAAGTGGAGGAGGAGAATGGGAGGAGGAGGAGGAGGTGGAGGTGGAGGGGGAGGAGGTAGACTCATATAACATCATTGGGTGAATGATAGTCTATAATTATTTTGGTCGATGTACATGCATAACAGAAATCGACATCGGTGCATCCAGAACGTGCATACATAGAGACATTCAAAATGAATGGTAATGTTCATGGTATTTTCTGATGAATTATGATACGCTCCATCCTATCGCATATCCAACCACCGATGCCATAAGTGATTAGGCAGATGCCTATGTTCACCAGCTCACATCAGAGCCACCCTAGGCTACGATAGCTCTCTAACATATGGCCTGCAGTAGGGAGGTACGGAGATGTACAACCACGGTTGTACGCGGTATATGCAGCGCCAAATTAGGCTGTGATATTGCGGAACATTTGGCGAAAAGGCAGATGATATTAACGAGCAATGCGTGAGGGTCGATCGTGCCACGCTGGATACCACGTGTAACATACACCCTCCCTCCCCTCCCTGGCATCGCACGCATTAATACTGCACTCGGCCGTGTCCTTGTCTCCCGTTTCCCAGTGGAAAAAAGGGCGTCTGCTCATCTCTCTGTCTCCTTTTCTTTATCTGTTTCTCGGTGTCTCTCTTTCTCTCCGTCCTTCGCTGTCTCCCCATCTCTCGAACTATTTCTCTGTCTTTTTCTCTCTCCCTCCCTCTCTCTCTTCCTCTCTGTCTCTCCCCACTTCTCTCTCGCTCTCTTTCTCTTTCTTTCTCTCTCTCTCCCTCCCTCTCCCCTCGCTCTGTCTCTGTCTCCCTCTCTCTACCCTCTCTCTTTCTCTCTCTCCCCCCTCTCTCTCTCCCCTCCCTCTGTCTATCTCTCTCCCCCATCCCTCTCCCTCTCTCTGTCTCTGTCCCCCTCTCTTCTCTATCTTTCTATCTCCCCTCCTCTCTCTCTCCCTCTCTCTCTCCCCCCTCTGTCTCTCTCTCCCCCTCTCTCTTTCTCTCTCTCTTTTCTCTTTCTCTCCCTCTCACTCTCACCTCTCTCTGTCTCTCTCTCCCCCTCCCCCCTCTCTCTGTCTCTCCCCTCTCTCTCTTTGTCTCTCCCCCTCTCCCTCTGTGTCTTTCTCCCATTCTCTCTCTCTCCCCTCTCGTTCTCTCTGTCTCTCTCTCCCCCTCCCCCTCTCTCTGTCTCTCCCCCTCTCTGTCTTTGTCTCTCCCCCTCTCTCTCTGTCTCTCTCCCTCTCTCTCTCTCTCTCTCCCCTCTCGCTCTGTCTGTCTGTCTCTCTCCCTCCATCTCCCTGTCTCTCTCTCCTTCCTCTCCCATCTCTGTATCACGTTCTCCCTCTGCCTCATTCTCTCTCTGTCTGCCTCTCTCTCTCTCCCCTATCCCTCCCTCTCCTTGACGACAACTCGAAATCCCAGAACAGGACAAACAGTATAATGGTTGAGGATGATTACTCTACCATTTTTTTTTATCCCGAGGGGAATCTGTGGATCTGTGGGTGATGCATACACCCAACATGTCCTCGCTTTTCTATGCTAATGTTGACCGTCCGTACCACCACAGCCAGCACACAGAACACGGATACTAATTAGACTGACAATTCATCTCTCTACAAAATAAATTACCCGCTCAAGTCAACGCTACGAGAACTAGGCTAAGAGTCAATAGGCCTTTGTCTCCGAATGCTTTTTGTTTTCAAAATGTTTCGATCCAGGTTGCGAGACAATCGATAACCAAAGCAAACTGATTAATGACAAGGTCTGTAAAACGAGTGACAGCTGTTCGAGAACCACTCTGGCACGTAAGCAAAGCCGTCTGTTTATTTTGTTTGTAAAATCTTTCGGTCGCGCGCTGTCAGCAAAGAACAAAAAACGATACCACAGTAGACATACAGTGCGTGCGCCCGACTCCCATAACACGAAATCCCATAATACACGTGCGTTAATGCGCGACCGTTTTATGGATAAGGTTTAAAGCCCCTACACAACATTTGGTCGAGGTCAAAGAATAGCATCCATACGTTGTCTGATCCAACATAATGCATGGAATAGCACACCTGTGAAAATGTCAGCTCAATCCGCCAACCGAGTCTGGAGAACATCGTGAAAACCGCTTCATTTTGTTTCGCGAAAATGCAGCATTCAACGCCGTACTGTTCCGAAAAAATAACTTTAGATCTCGGTGAGACGTAAACGATTTCTTTGACTCATTTCTCCCAAAATACAAAATTTTAGGCAGAAATATTTCAGTGAGAGGTTTGTACTACAACCATCTTCAAACTGTATAAGTTTCATGTAAATCTGTGAACATTTCTGTTTTTTGATCTTACCAATGTTGTGTAGGGGCTTTTAGTGTACAGACGACATTCGTGTACACGTTGTGTGGGCTGCACAGCGGGGGCACGTACAGTCTTCATTTACTATTCCTCAATTTTTTTTTCTTCTCAATTATAATAATTCGGGTAGGAGGGATAGTGGGGCGTGATAGCCCCGGGGTGGTTTTTATTTGGGAGAGGGGTACAGGGGTGAGATTGAGGCTGCCGTGACAATTTGGGTGGGTGTGTGTCGCGTGCCGTGGGCAGCGTGTCGAGTAAAAGGGAGGTTGATGGAGGGTACCAGTCCACGCATAAGACTCCCGTGAGCAACACTGGTTCACGTCATATTTGTCCCCCCCCCCCACCATTTTTCACACGTTCTGTGTTAAAGCCCTGCACAACATTGGTAAGATCGAAAAACAGAAATGTTAACAGGCTTGAAGAAGGGTGATATACAAAAATTTTGCAAACTGCTTACTGACTAAAATTACCAAAATGTAAATCTTGAAATTTAGTGGGCCTGACGTTTCGATCCTAGCAGGACCTTTCTCAAAGGCAGAGTGACAAGGACAAAACAGATACATGTACACGAAGGAAGGGGGGAGAGAGTGAATAGGACACGGAGGTTTGAAGATGGTTATAATTAGAAACCTCGCACTGACATATTTCTTTGAATATTTAGTTGAATGCTGCATTTTCGCGAAACAATTAAAGCGGGTTTTTCACCATTTTCTCAAAACTCGGTTGGCGGATCGAGCTGAAATTTTCACAGGTGTGCCATTTTTTGCTTTATGTTGGATCAGACAACGTATGGATGCTATTCTTTGACTTCGACCAATTGTTGTGTTATCCCTTTAAGGGGGGTGGGGGGGGCAGGGAGTGAGTCGTGCATAATATTAAAGCAGGGCACGGGACGAGATTGAGGAAGAGAGAGAGGGAGAGAGAGAGAGAGAGAGAGAGAGAGAGAGAGAGAGAGAGAGAGAGAGGTGGGCTAGCGCTGTGCTGAGCATGCCTTGTACGCTGCACCTCAGTCTCGCTTCGTAAGCGTGTACCCTACTTGGAATATTCAAACAGCTTTTGGCGGGGCTGTTGCGCGCGAGCAAAAAAAAGAAAAAAAAAAAAGCTTACGCGAGTCGGCTTTGGATCGCCTTCGCAGAAAAGTGGGTGGGGTGCACGATTTGGGAAGGGGAAAGAAAATGAGAGACGAGAGGGGAGATTGAGAGGAGTCAGGGTGGGATTTTTGACAGATCGAGGGGGGAATGGGGATGGGAACGCGAACATCTTAGAACTAGACGATTTTTCAAGATTCCAGATACTTTATTGTCGTGTAAAAAAGATCGAAAATCTTCTCTACACGAAATTCGCTCTCGCAGTGTTAAAATCGCATACATAATCAGCAATTCTACTTCTTTTACAAGGAACATGGTTGGATTTGTCTCGGTGTTAGCGGATGATTCCGTGGAGGATTGGTATCGGCGATTGATTATTTTTTGGTTTTTGAGTTCGATGGTGTGCTGTGTATCTTCACGAAAAACGCATTGGGGGAACAGTGTGACTGTCACACGGGGAAAAGATGGGGGTGTGGATGAGGGGGCGGGGCGGAGCTTACCTTGACCAGAGGCACACCGTTCTTCTCCGGCTTCTTGAAGACGGTGACGCCCTTGATCTTCTTGGACTTCTCCCAGCCCTTGTCCTCTCCCTCGCTGGCCTCCAGCTGCAGTACCTGCTCCATGTCGTCCTCGGAGAAGGGGTTCTCTGTGGGCGCCTCAAGGGCCGTGTCCGGGGCGGGCGGGTCGGCGGCCCGATCCTCGTCTTCCCCGGCCGCCGCAGCTTCGGCCGGCGGCGGTGCTTCGGCGGGCTCGGCCCCCCCGGTCTTGTCCCCGTCCTCTACCGACTCGCCGGCCGTCGCCGTCTCCTCCTCACCGGTGCCCGCCGCCGCCGACGCCGCCTCTCCGCTGGCCGGGGCTGCCTCGGTCGGGGCCTCTACCTCGGCCGTTCCCCCCTCCTGCCCTTCGGCCACCTCCTCAGTCTGCGCTTTCTGCTCCGTCTCCGACATTGTTGCCAAAACCCGCGGCTCCGCACACCGACACACAAAAAACCAAAAAAAACCCCCGCCGATTATCGAGAATTAGTATTACACGAAAAAAAACAAGACGCGAAGAAGCACGCCGCTCAGTCCGGTTTCGAGGGGGTGATCTGGGGGAGAAAAAGCCACTGGGTGAAAAAAAACCAACAGAACGAGGAGGGGACCAGATGGCAGAAATATATCACATGCACACAAACGGAGGCAGAGATGGAGAGAGAGAGAGAGAGCTTGCCACACGTACGTCCACGCCCCGTTCTCTGCAACCACGCTACGTAGTATAATGTAGCATTAACAGCCGTTCGTACCCGTACGCGAGAAGAAAGAAATAGACCCAAAAAAAAGCCAGCGAGGGAGCAGTGCGCATGCGCCAAAAATCGAGCGTGGAAAGACTGCTTATTCATACTGACTGTAGTGGGATAGCGCGTTTTAACATACATGAGGAAGAGGTGGAGAGAAAGGGGATGTTTTTTTTTTTCGTTTTTAGTCTCGTAGACACGCTGTGCACGTAGGACTTGGACGACGAGTGAAGTTCAGTATTAATGTCCATCCTGGTCACTGAATCATCTACGGTGCAGGTGGGATCTCGAAGAGACGGTCTGAGGGAGGGAGGGAGGGAGGGAGGGAGGGAGGGAGAGGAGGGAGGAGGGAGGGAGGGAGATAGGGAGGTAGGCGGGGAGGCAAGGAGGCAGGGAGGGAGGGGGAAAGGAGGGATGGAGGGAGGGATGGAGGTTGGGGAGGTAGGGGGATGGAGAGAGGGAGGGATGGAGGGAGGTAGGGAGGGAGGGAGGGGAGAGGCAGGGAGAGGAGGGATGGAGGGAGGGATGGAGGTAGGGAGGGAGGGAGGGGAGAGGCAGGGAGAGGAGGGATGGAGGGAGGGATGGAGGTAGGGAGGGAGGGGAGAGGCAGGGAGAGGAGGGATGGAGGGAGGGAGGGAGGTTGGGGAGGTAGGGGGATGGAGAGAGGGAGGGATGGAGGGAGGTAGGGAGGGAGGGAGGGGAGAGGCAGGGAGAGGAGGGATGGAGGGAGGGATGGAGGTAGGGAGGGAGGGAGGGGAGAGGCAGGGAGAGGAGGGATGGAGGGAGGGAGGGAGGTTGGGGAGGTAGGGGGATGGAGAGAGGGAGGGATGGAGGGAGGTAGGGAGGGAGGGAGGGGAGAGGCAGGGAGAGGAGGGATGGAGGGAGGGATGGAGGTAGGGAGGGAGGGAGGGGAGAGGCAGGGAGAGGAGGGATGGAGGGAGGGATGGAGGTAGGGAGGGAGGGAGGGAAGAGGCAGGGAGGGAGGCAGAGGAGGGATGGAGGGAGAGAGAGAGGTAGGGAGGGATGGAGGGAGGGATGGGATCGGGAGAGGCAGGGAGTGTGGGAGGGAGAGGAGGGATGGAGAGAGAGGAGGTAGGGAAGGAGGGATGGAGGTAGGTAGGGAGGGAGGGATGGAGGAAGGTAGGGACGGAGGGATGGAGGGAGGGAGGGAGGGAGGAGGGAGTGAGGTAGGGAGGTAGGTAGGGACGGATGGAGGAAGGTAGGGAGGGATGAATGGAGGAGGGAGGGAGGGCGGGAGGGGAGGGAGGGGGAGGGAGGGAGGGAGGTCGGAGGGAGGGAGGTTGGGAGGGAGGTAGGGAGGGAGGGAGGGAGGGAGGGAGGGGGAGGGAGGGATCGGGGAGAGGCAGGGAGGGAGGGAGGGATCGGGAGGGAGGCAGGGAGGGAGGGAGGGAGGGAGGAAGAGGAAGATGAAGAAGTTGAGGGAGGATTTACAGCCAGTCTCTTTTCTTGAGGACACGAAATAATTCATAAATCACAGACTGATTAATTGCTCATTCAATTCATACATCCTTTCCTAAGCCTTCATCGATTATGTAAGCAACCAGATATCCATGCGTCAATTCATCCAAGCCATCCATTCTGCCTCCTCTATCCACCCATCTATCCATCCACCCATCCCCCAACAAACCAACCCAACCACCCACCCAACCACCCATTCAATCCCTCCACCTATCCACCCCATCCATCACTCCACCCACGAACCCATCCCTCCCTTAAGCATCCCTTCATCCACCCATCTACTCATCCCTATAACAAGCCCTCCCTCAATCAAGCAATCAATCACCCCAGTAATGAAGCACCAGTACCATATCTTACAATCACAATAACACATCACTATCACCATCCATACAATTAAGCACCCCAATACTCACAAGGACAGCATTCCTACAACACAGATACTTTTAACTCCACAGTTTATTACTGGTTTCTCTGCTTAGTATTTTCCACAATTGAATATCAATTACTATTTTCTTCCGCCCAAATGCTTGCGAGAAGTTCACACAGGAAACGAGTGTCGATTCTATATCAAGCCGCGTTACAGACGATCCAGCATGTACAGTGAAGTATAGACACGAGTATTATTATACGCAGCATCGTGTATACAACCATTAGATATGTATAAACCACAATATCACATAAACAAACGAGATACAATGCAGTGGCTGTGTTCACGGCAGTCGTCCATGTGGTTCCCTGACGTACTTAACAATATTTGTCAGGATGTTTAGCTCTTGGAACCAGACTATCACGTAATAGTCTGGTTTAACTACAATATCACAAAAAAACAATCGAGATATGTCTACGGAGGCGATTACTTGCGAACAACGCAGTGGCTGTGTTCACGGCAGTCGTGTATGTGGTTCCCTGACGTACTTAACAATATTTGTCAGGATGTTTGGCTCTTGGAACCAGACTATCAACGAATAGTCTGGTCCAACCAGCCTGCAATGCGGACTGAATACTTTCAAGTGAGGGAACCACACGGACGACTGCCGTAACAATAGCCACTGCGTAAAAACAAAAACCGGGCTTAGGCTTCGTCTATGTCTGACAAAACCCCAAAACTAAATTCTATACAGTGAAACAATGTCTAAAGTCTGTTTGTGACGTTAAAGGGAACTTAAATTCGAAGTAAATACCAAACTGCTCACTTAAATGACCCGCAATGCATACATCTCAAAAGTTAGAGGGCCTGAGTTTCTAACCTTGCAGGACCTTTCTCAAAGGCAGAATGTTTCCATCCTAGCAGGACCTTTCTCAAAGGCAGAATGTTTCCATCCTAGCAGGACCTTTCTCAAAGGCAGAATGTTTGGATCCTAGCAGGACCTTTCTCAAAGGCAGAATGTTTGGATCCTAGCAGGACCTTTCTCATCAAAGGCAGAATGTTTGGATCCTAGCAGGACCTTTCTCAAAGGCAGAATGTTTCCATCCTAGCAGGACCTTTCTCATCAAAGGCAGAATGTTTGGATCCTAGCAGGACCTTTCTCATCAAAGGTAGAATGTTTGGATCCTAGCAGGACCTTTCTCATCAAAGGTAGAATGTTTGGATCCTAGCAGGACCTTTCTCATCAAAGGTAGAATGTTTGGATCCTAGTAGGTATTTTCTCAAAGGCCAAGGTTCTGCTAGAAAAGGTCCTGCTAGGATCGAAACGTCAGGCCCTCTAACGTTTGGAACTTAAATTCGTTAAATTAAAGGCAATAGAAAAAACTGCTTACTCTTAAATTATATACCAGTCTCAAAAAAAATCTTACATTTTGACAAAAAAAGGTGACATTGCAATGTTGGCAGGACCTATTCTTAGAGAGGTTTCTGCTCGGACGCAAACGTCAGCCCCTATACAATTAATTATCACCATTTTGGAGCGGTAACAATACCCGCACCACACACGTACACGTACCCTGCGTACATCCACAATAAACTCGACCTTCCAGACAGACATAACAGTGACGATTCTCCCTGATACTTCAAAGAGGGCAGTTTCTAAATGTGGTTATAGATAAAACCTGCTTGTTTTGATGCGAACAATGTGGAAATATTTCGCTAAATCAAAGAGATATCATGTCAAACAAGCCAAAAACAATAATTATAAGAAAAATACCAGCCAAACAAATGAAGGAAAAACTGACTGGGAGTTTTTGAACTTATTTAAAAGTGAAAAATGGCAGCAGAAAACTGGACCAGGACTTGAACCTGAGACCTCTGGTTTTGCGTACAAGCGCTCTAACCATCTGAGCTATCCAGCCCTTAGATGGTGGCCTTCCCTAATAGTCAACTAGTCTTTGGCACACCAGTGCTCTTACCATCTGAGCTATCCAGCCCTTAGATGGTGGCCTTCCCTAATAGTCAACTAGTCTTTGGCACACCAGTGCTCTTACCATCTGAGCTATCCAGCCCTTAGATGGTGGCCTTCCCTAATAGTCAACTAGTCTTTGGCACACCAGTGCTCTTACCATCTGAGCTATCCAGTCCTTAGATGGTGGCCTTCCCTAATAGTCAACTAGTCTTTGGCACACCAGCGCTCTTACCATCTGAGCTATCCAGCCCTTAGATGGCGGCCTTCCCTAATAGTCAACTAGTCTTTCGACCAGTATGCTCTGGCCGTCATCAGGAGAAACGTTGAGTTACCACTCAGGTTCTTTTCAGAACCACACCTCTTCTTTAAGAGACCTGGGGGCGATTTCACCAAACTCATCGTAACTTACGATCAATCGCAATGCATATAAGCCATACGGTGTATCACAACTTACGATGGGTTATCCATCGTAAGTTGAGTTACGATGCATCGCGTAAGGCTTTGTGAAATCAACCTCAGGTACATGGTGTCAACGCAAACCCTTCTATAAATTATTCAGAGTAAAGATATGTTTTGTATAAGGTACTTGGGACATTTTGGAGACACTAAATTGTCTTCCCAATGTCGAATGATTCCCTAAGGTACTATTAACGACAATGTGTCTCCCTAGGTCCCTATACCGGGTTGTACAGTTGCTCACAACTGATGGAATCTGTACACAACAGCTTGGCATGCAATGACTCATGACTATAGTATAGACACTAGCTCAGTTAAAAACAGGTTGCCTTTCACATCCCTTTGCCATGCACAGGGAGAGACTGCCAGGCACAGGTCGAGTGAAAATTGCAAGTGAAAAAAAAAAAGCCTTTGAAAAAGGTCCTGCTAGGATCGAAACGTCAGGCCCACTAAATTTTGTGAAAAAAAAAAGTAAAAAAAAAAAAAATAAAAAAAAAATTTGGTTGGGTATTGCGTTGCCTTTGTTTGTGTCCACATTTTCATATTTTTGTTGGATAGGAAACTTGACTTTTTTCCCCACGGAAACTCGTAACACGAAAAAGGTTTTGTGGTTGCGAATCCCTGCCTGTGACTTTAGCCTAGTGTGATTCATCTTCCCAGGGCATGTCGCAGATAGTGCGACACTCACAGGGTGATGACAGGTCTAACAACTTCATGTCAATGTCGGAGCCCTTTTTTTCCCCTTCTGCCGGCGGCGGAAAGTGCATGGAACTCTTTGGACGGCTAGTTTTCCCACGACTTAAGTCTGCAGGATACCACCATCAAAGATGCTATGGTGCGAGTGATGGACTACTCCGAGCAAAAGGTGAAGTACGCGCTGGACACCATTTTTAGCAAGCAACGGAATCTGTCGTCTGCTTTCGGTGCTCCGGAAATGGAGCGGGAGAGTCCAAAAAAGTGACAAAGATACAACTTTGGATGCGTGAACAGAATGTGATAACTTTCGATGCGATGTGACCACGAAATGGAGAGAATGTGTGCGACTTTGCTTACTAAAAATGGCATCCAGTGCGTATTTCATCCGGATGCGTGTGATCTCGCAAGAGTAGGCTCGGATCTTTGTACAACATTCTAGGAAAATTCAGAAAAAACGTCAATTTGTGGTTTTGTGGTTTTTTTATTGGGGGGGGGATTTTTCTGCCTTTCAAATGGTTACCATGGTTACATATTCCCAACGGTCTTTCACAGCATCGTTACCACGGGGCAGTAAATTCTGAGCTGTTGAAATCCATTTCCCTTCAGGGAAAAACAATGCAGCAAAAGTTCGTACAGATTACAGTTTGTACAAATCTACACTAAATACAAAAAAAAAGAAGAAAGAAAAAAAGGTCCATTCTGCTAGCGGACTTCCGCGGCCAAAATTAGACGAATCTAGTGTAACGTTGGATGGCAACCTGATTTTTACCGTGTGAGGCATTTCACGCTTAATCAAATTTCGGTGCCTATGCGTTTCTATGCCACCAGCAGCCGATTCCAAGTAAAAGTTGCGTAAAGTTACGCAACTACCAAATGTTGCGCAAGTCTCGCACCCACAAAGACTCTTTCAAGCAATATTTAGAAACGGCAGGAAAACGTTGCGCAAGTTACGCAACAAAAATCGTGCTTTACGCAACATTTGTGACCCGGCACACCGACATGAGGAATATCCCACCAAAACACTTTTGGAGTAAACGACGCCTGAAGCTAAAGTATCTTCACAATTTGATTGAAAATAAAAAATAACAAATTGTATTTTTGGATAATTTAAGCATTAGAGGATATTATATTTTGATATCATTTAAAAGCTAATGGTATACTGTTTCACTTAAATGGAAAATCTCAAAATCTCAAAAGTGGGGGTTATTCCTCATTATGCTGTGCCGGGTCACATTTGAAGTTTCGTGAAATCGCCGGCTGATGTTTCTATCCTAAACAGAATTCTCTTTCAGCCGTTGAGAAAATTTCTGCTGAAGTGGAAACACGGAGACCTTGTATAGTTATGAGACGACCTACAATGACCTTCAGATAAGCACAATTCAGCCTTGGCAGCAGGAAAAACTTTGTCCAAATATTTCAAAACTTTTTGTGTGTGTACACAAAAAGTGTGTACTTCTCACAAAATCCTATACAGTGGAAAGTCACTATAACGAACGCCGATAATACCGAACATTCGGCTAAAACGAACATGCCCTTTCAGCCCCCGATTTTTGTGTACAAAGTAGGTGGCCGCGAATGCTATAACGAACGACCGCTATACGTATACTGTACGTCTTTATAAACGCCCGCAACTGCTCTAAGGAACGACAGCTATACCAAACTTTCACGGATCCCGGGGTGTTCGTTACAGCGACGTTCCACTGTAGTAAGGTTTTTGTTTTGGGTGATTTTTAATTATTTTTTTTATTTGGAAAGCGGATACTTTGATAGCGGATCTTGTAGCACCATGTATATTTCCCACTGGCATACAGGTACTACACGCCTGCATTAGCTGGAGTAGTGGATGGCCGTGAACTGCTCGATGGGAGGGGACCCGAGCTGGCCGGCCGGCTGCGATTGGCCGGCCGGCGGGTCGTGTGACCGGGGCTCGCCCCGGCCGACGGCCTGGGCGGCCAACTCCTCGTTCTGGATGCTGTCCGGTGAGCTCGCCGACAACGAAACCTTCCGCCTGAGAGAAAGACCAAACGGTTCACGGTTAAACCCTGTCTCTCTTCCTCTCTCTGTATCAAAGCTGCCAACCTTCCTTAAAGCCCCCACAACATTTGTAAGATCGAAAAACAGAAATGTTCACATAATTTATTTACATGGAACTTGTACAGTTTGAAGATGGTTATGGTAGAAACCTCGCACTGAATTATTTCTGCCTAGGATGCTGTATTGAAAATCGGAACAATTCGTTGAATGCGGCACTTTCGCGAAACAAAATGAAGCGGTTTTTCACGATTTTCTCGAGACTTGACCGGAGGATTGAGCTGAAATGTTCACAGGTGTGCTATTCCATGCATATGTCGGATCGGGCAACGTATGGATGCTATAAATTCTTTGACCTCGACCAATGTTGTGTTATCCCTTTAATGCACGATTCGGGCACATTATGAAGATTATTATTATTTGCTCATTTTGCTCTGCTGGCAAAAGACCGAGAATTGATTTGATTTAAAGCCCCTACACAGCATTGGTCGAAGTCAAAGAATAGCGTCCACACGTTGTCTGATCCAACATATGCATGAAATAGCACACCTGTGAAAATTTTCAGCTCAATCCGCCAACCGAGTCTCGAGAAAATCGTGAAAATAGCTTCATTTGTTTTGCAAAAATGCAGCATTCAACACCGTACACCGTACAACACTGAAAAAGAGTTTAGATCTCGGTGAGACGTAAACTATTTCTCTTACTCATTTCTCCCAAAATACAAAATTTTAGGCAGAAATATTTCAGTGAGAGGTTTCTACTATAACCATCTTCAAACTGTATAAGTTTCATGTAAATCTTTAAACATTTCTGTTTTTCGATCTTACCAATGTTGTGCAGGGGCTTTAAAGGCCCAATACAACATTGGGAAGATCGAGAAACATCGATGTCCACAGATTTCCTTCTAATTTACACAGTTTGTAGATGGTCATGATAGAATCCTCGTGTTGAAATCTTAAGGTCTGGGATGCTGTACTTTTCGAGAAATCTTCACTCAAACATCGACAAATAGTGTGTCTGTTGGTCTTTCAATCTCTGTCTCTTTCTGTTGGTGTTTCGATCTGTCTGTCTCTCTCCCTCTTCCCTCTCTCGGTCTATATTCTGTCTGTCTCTTTCTGTTGTTCTTCCAATCTCTGTCTGTCTCTCTTCCTCTTCCCTCTCTTGGTCTGTATTCTGTCTCTGTCCATCTGTCTCTCTGTCTCTTTCTGCCAAGCAAACTTTCTCTGTCTCTTTCTGTCGGGCAAACTTTTTTCCCTGTCTCTTTTCTGTCCGTCCGTTTTCCCCGGCTGTCACAGAATGTCTGAAAGTCCGTCCGTCCACCCGCTGCCGTCGCTGGCTCACCTCTTGGTTCTGCGGTCGGACTCGTTCTGGCTGTCGCTGTCGGACGAGGCGCTGTGGCCGCAGCAGGAGCAAGCGCTGTCGCTGCTGGAGGAGCTGGAGCTGGACGAGCTGCTGCTGTCCGACTGCAGGCCGGAGGGACGGGACAGGTCCACCAGGTCGGCGATGGCCGCAATCTCCGGCTTCTCTCTCTGTAAGGAAGACAGGAGGGGGGTGGGACAGGGGAGGGAGGCAGGGAGGCAGGGAGGCAAGGAGGCAGGGAGGGAGGGGGAGGGAGTGATGGAGGGAGGGAGGTTGGGGGATGGGGAGAGGGAGGAATGGAGGGATGGAGGGAGGGGTAGAGGGAGGGAGGGAGGGAGGCAGGGAGGGGAGAGGCAGGGAGGCAGGGAGGGGAGAGGCAGGGAGGGAGAGGAGGGATGGAGCGATGGAGGGAGGTTGGGGAGGTAGGGGGATGGAGAGAGGGAGGAATGGAGGGAAGGAGGGATGGAGGGATGGAGGAAGGGAGGGGGAGAGGCAGGGAGGGAGAGGAGGGATGGAGGGATGGAGGGATGGAGAGAGGTTTGGGGAGGTAGGGGGATGGAGAGAGGGAGGAATGGAGGGATGGAGGGAGGGGTGGAGGGAGGGAGGGGTGGAGGGAGGCAGGCAGGCAGGCAGGGAGGGGAGAGGCAGGGAGGGAGGGATGGAGGGAGGTAGGGAGGGAGGGAGAGGAGGGACGGAGGGATGGAGGGAGGGAGGTAGGGAGGGAGGAAGGGATGGGGGATGGAGGGAGAGGAGGGATGGAGGGAGAGAGAGAGGTAGGGGGAGGTTAGGTACCAGACTGCTGCTTTCAAAGGGGATACACCACTTTGCAGCCGCATCCTCCAAAGTCTCGGAGCCGTTGATGTTGTCATGCTCTGGGTTCTTTTTGTGCTTTATTAAGCAGATTTTCAAGCTCAAGTGGCTCCATGTAATCGGACCCTAGGCCCAATTTCATTTTTTGTTTTGAGTTTGCTGGGAAAATCGATCGCCGGTCTTACCTTGAGCGCCAGCAGCCACTTCTTGGAGAGCTTGGGCCGTCCGCGGACCGTCTTGTGCCAGACGGTTGGGAAGTTGGTGTGACTGCAGAAGTTCTGCGTGACGGCAATGGTCATGTCCAGGTTGATGACCACGTGCCACCATCCGCCGGGCACGAAGACCGTCTCCCCTGGTCCCTGAATAATCTCAAGCTGCCACAAAAAAATTTTAAAAATAGAGAAAAAGAGAAAGAGCTACAAGTCATGCAAGTCGAGTCTGTGTCAGTTTTAAGCCTTGTGTTGGGTGAATCTGGGAATGTCAATTCCTGTCTCCAGCCTTCCTGAGTCCCTCTCGATCTCCGTCTTTCCTTAGCCCTTTACCTTGAAGAGTGGCTTTATAGCCTTGTTTTGGGCGAATCTGGGAATGTCAATTCCTGTCTCCAGCCTTCCTGAGTCCCTCTCTATCTCCGTCTTTCCTTAGCCCTTTACCTTGAAGAGTGGCTTTATAGCCTTGTTTTGGGCGAATCTGGGAATGTCAGTTCCTATCTCCAGCCTTCCTGAGTCCCTCTCTATCTCCGTCTTTCCTTAGCCCTTTACCTTGAAGAGTGGCTTTATAGCCTTGTTTTGGGCGAATCTGGGAATGTCAATTCCTGTCACCAGCCTTCCTGAGTCCCTCTCTATCTCCGTCTTTCCTTAGCCCTTAACCTTGAGTGGCTTTTTAGCCTTGTTTTGGGCGAATCTGGGAATGTCAATTCCTGTCTCCAGCCTTCCTGAGTCCCTCTCTATCTCCGTCTTTCCTTAGCCCTTTACCTTGAAGAGTGGCTTTATAGCCTTGTTTTGGGCGAATCTGGGAATGTCAATTCCTGTCTCCAGCCTTCCTGAGTCCCTCTCTATCTCCGTCTTTCCTTAGCCCTTTACCTTGAAGAGTGGCTTTATAGCCTTGTGTTGGGCGAATCTGGGAATGTCAGTTCCTATCTCCAGCCTTCCTGAGTCCCTCTCTATCTCCGTCTTTCCTTAGCCCTTTACCTTGAAGAGTGGCTTTATAGCCTTGTTTTGGGCGAATCTGGGAATGTCAATTCCTGTCTCCAGCCTTCCTGAGTCCCTCTCTATCTTCGTCTTTCCTTAGCCCTTTACCTTGAAGAGTGGCTTTATAGCCTTGTTTTGGGCGAATCTGGGAATGTCAGTTCCTATCTCCAGCCTTCCTGAGTCCCTCTCTATCTCCGTCTTTCCTTAGCCCTTTACCTTGAAGAGTGGCTTTATAGCCTTGTTTTGGGCGAATCTGGGAATGTCAATTCCTGTCACCAGCCTTCCTGAGTCCCTCTCTATCTCCGTCTTTCCTTAGCCCTTAACCTTGAGTGGCTTTTTAGCCTTGTTTTGGGCGAATCTGGGAATGTCAATTCCTGTCTCCAGCCTTCCTGAGTCCCTCTCTATCTCCGTCTTTCCTTAGCCCTTTACCTTGAAGAGTGGCTTTATAGCCTTGTTTTGGGCGAATCTGGGAATGTCAATTCCTGTCTCCAGCCTTCCTGAGTCCCTCTCTATCTCCGTCTTTCCTTAGCCCTTTACCTTGAAGAGTGGCTTTATAGCCTTGTGTTGGGCGAATCTGGGAATGTCAGTTCCTATCTCCAGCCTTCCTGAGTCCCTCTCTATCTCCGTCTTTCCTTAGCCCTTTACCTTGAAGAGTGGCTTTATAGCCTTGTTTTGGGCGAATCTGGGAATGTCAATTCCTGTCTCCAGCCTTCCTGAGTCCCTCTCTATCTCCGTCTTTCCTTAGCCCTTTACCTTGAAGAATGGCTTTATAGCCTTGTTTTGGGCGAATCTGGGAATGTCAATTCCTGTCTCCAGCCTTCCTGAGTCCCTCTCTATTTCCGTCTTTCCTTAGCCCTTTACCTTGAAGAGTGGCTTTATAGCCTTGTTTTGGGCGAATCTGGGAATGTCAATTCCTGTCTCAAGCCTTCCTGAGTCCCTCTCTATCTCCGTCTTTCCTTAGCCCTTTACCTTGAAGAGTGGCTTTATAGCCTTGTTTTGGGCGAATCTGGGAATGTCAATTCCTGTCTCCAGCCTTCCAGAGTCCCTCTCTATCTCCGTCTTTCCTTAGCCCTCAACCTTGAGTGGCTTTTTAGCCTCGTTTTGGGCAAATTTGCATTACCGGCTTGTACTCACCGGCTTACAGCTCTTGGGCCAGGTGGGGGATTTGCAGCGAGGGTAGACGACCTTGAACCAGGTGATGGCTTCGTCTCGCTGTCTCCCTCCCTCCTCAGGGGTGACCTTCAGTAGCTCCTTAGGGGTGTGCGTCGGGAACATGACCCACCTGAAGACGGAGATTTGTCCCAAGTGTCACTTGTTCTACAATGTATCCGTTAATTAGCCTCCAAAGACCGCTTATCAAAAAAAAGAAGAGTTGTGGGTCCACACTTTATGATAATCAGCTCGGCGGAGCCATCTTGGATGGATTTTGTGTGCTGTACCCTACGGGGTAGGCCGCAGACCACTATATGTATCTAGCGCCCTCTCGTGGTGGTGCAAATATTGAAAAGAGGCAGAAATCACAGATTAGGGTGGATATTTAGATATTTAGAGCCTGGTCAGACGGTCCGGCCAACTTTAACACACATTGCAAATCCAAAATGACAAGGACAAACACAAATGGGAAGTGTGAGCCTTAGGGAAACGGATGACAGACAAAGGACAAAGACAATAGCTGGAAGAGTTGGATCAAAGAGAAGGGTGGGGTAATGGTACAGTGTAGTGATTAGACCGTAGTCTCTTCAAAAATGGTTTGCACTACTGGACATGCAATACACCGATTGCGCAACCGCTGTTTACATGCTATCACGTGACCTTATAGACCTTTTTTTACCCACGTGACCAAACAAAAGACGTTTAGATCCTAGCCTTTCCTCAAAGGTACAGGTCCTGAGAAAGGTCCTGCTAGGATCGAGATGTCAGGCCCTCTAACTTCTGAGATTTCTTCTGACGTTTCGATCCTAGCCTTTCCTCAAAGGCAAAGGTCCTGAGAAAGGTCCTGCTAGGATCGAGACGTCAGGCCCTCTAACTTCTGAGATTTCTTCTTACGTTTCGATCCTAGCCTTTCCTCAAAGGCAAAGATCCTGAGAAAGGTCCTGCTAGGATCGAGACGTCAGGCCCTCTAACTTCTGAGATTTCTTCTGACGTTTCGATCCTAGCCTTTCCTCAAAGGTACAGGTCCTGAGAAAGATCCTCCAAGGATTGAGACGTCAGGCCCTATATCTTCTGAGATTTCCTTTTTGGTTTTTCGTCACCGGTTACCTTTTGTGGCCGGTGATGAGAGCATTCCAGGCACTGGTACCCAGCGGGTCGATGTGGATGCCGGTGCCCGATCGGGCCGGCCCAATCACGATCCACCGGAAGGGTGGCCGGCGATCTTCGCCCACGTACTTGAAGAGGTCGTCCCTGAAGAACTTGGGGATGCTGTAATCACTCAGAAGTTGCTTCTGCTTGCTGTGCTGCGAGATGCAAAAACAAATCAAGAGGGCGCTCTTTAGGTCAAAACAAAAAAAATTCTAGTTCTGCTTCCGGTTACCCGACCGCCCCTTTTTTTAGGCTCCGACCCTAAACATTGTATCAGGAAGAAATGTTGAAAAAAAACCCCGACATGGTGCATAGAACCCATCCACTATAAGGAGTACATCAACATGTACAAGTATATGTAATCCTTTCAATGCATGGATTCTACATTAATTTTGATTGATTGTATATGTAATCCTTTCAATGCATGGATTCTACATTAATTTTGATTGATTTCGACCACGCACTGCCTAAGTTAGCGGTGGCGTGACCGAAATTCATTCCCAAGATGGCCGAACATGTATTCCAGAAGTTATTTGGTAGTCTTGTGCCACATGTTTTATAATTACCCGAGCAGTAGGGAAGGAGGAAAGCTGGTAGCCAGACCAGGGTGAGGTGAGATCAAAGGAAAGGGCAAGCAGTAGGGAAGGGATCAAAGGAGAAAAGCTGGTAGACAGACCAGGGTGAGATCAAAGGGAAGGGCAAGCAGTAGAGAAGGGATCAAAGGAGGAAAGCTGGTAGACAGACCAGGGTGAGATCAAAGGGAAGGGCAAGCAGTAGGGAAGGGATCAAAGGAGGAAAGCTGGTAGACAGACCAGGGTGAGATCAAAGGGAAGGGCAAGCAGCAGGAAAGGGGTGAAAGGGATGTTTGGTAGTCTTGTGTCAGATGTTTTATAATTACCCTAGCAGTAGGGAAGGGATCAAAGGAGGAAAGATGGTAGACAGACCAGGGTGAGATCAAAGGGACAGGCAAGCAGTAGGGAAGGGATCAAAGGAGGAAAGCTGGTAGACAGACCAGGGTGAGGTCAAAAGGAAGGGCAAGCAGTAGGGAAGGGATCAAAGGAGGAAAGATGGTACCCAGACCAGGCTGTGATCAAAGGGAAGGGCAAGCAGTATGCCAGTAGGGAAGGGATCAAAGGAGGGAAGCTGGTAGACAGACCAGGGTGAGATCAAAGGGAAGGGCAGGGAGTATGGAAGAGAATGGATAAGGGATTCAGACAATTCTACCTCGGCAAAGCTGCTGTCAAAGATGTACAGTGGGCTGTCATCTCTAGTGCTAGTGATGTACTTCATGTAGTACTTCATCTTCATCTTGACTGAGTAACCCTCGTCATCCTCACCGCACTTGAAGCGCTGGTTGCGATACTTCTTGGCAAGACGCTGTAGACAGGATAGCAAAAGACAAAACAGAAGATAAAGTGATTGATCCGACTCCAACTTGTCTATAAGCCTTCTTCCTAAGGTTGGCCCCTTCCCTACTGCTTGCCCTTCCCTTTTGATCTCACCCTGGTCTGTCTACCAGCTTTCCTCATTTGATCCCTTCCGTACTGCTTGCCCTTCCCTTTGATCTCACCCTGGTCTGTCTACCAGCTTTCCTCCTTTGATCCCTTCCCTACTGCTTGCCTTTCCCTTTGATCTAACCCTGGTCTGTCTACCAGCTTTCCTCATTTGATCCTTTCCGTACTGCTTGCCTTTCCCTTTGATCTAACCCTGGTCTGTCTACCAGCTTTCCTCATTTGATCCTTTCCGTACTGCTTGCCCTTCCCTTTGATCTCACTCTGGTCCTACTAGCTTTCCTCCTTTGATCACTTCCCTACTGCTTGCCCTTCCCTTTGATTCCACCCTGGTCTGTCTGTCAGCTTTCCTCCTTTGATCCCTTCCCTACTGCTTGCCCTTCCCTTTGATCTCACCCTGGTCTGTCTACCAGCTTTCCTCCTTTGATCCCTTCCCTACTGCCTGCCCTTCCCTTTGATCTCACTCTGGTCTGTCTACCAGCTTTCCTCCTTTGATCCCTTCCCTACTGCTTGCCCTTCCCTTGGATCCCCCTCTGGTCTGTCTGCCAGCTTTCCTCCTTTGATCTCTTCCCTACTGCTTGCCCTTCCCTTTGATCTCACTCTGGTCTGTCTACCAGCTTTCCTCCTTTGATCCCTTCCCTACTGCTTGCCCTTCCCTTTGATCTCACTCTGGTCTGTCTACCAGCTTTCCTCCTTTGATCCCTTCCCTACTGCTTGCCCTTCCCTTTGATCTCACCCTGGTCTGTCTACCAGCTTTCCTCCCTTGATCCCTTCCCTACTGCTTGCCCTTCCCTTTGATCACACCCTGGTCTGTCTACCAGCTTTCCTCCTTTGATCCCTTCCCTACTGCTTGCCTGTCCCGTTGATCTCACCCTGGTCTGTCTGCCAGCTTTCCTCCTTTGATCCCTTCCCTACTGTTTTCCCTTCCCTTCTGATCTCACCCTGGTCTGTCTAGCAGCTTTCCTCCCTTGATCCCTTCCCTACTGCTTGCCCTTCCTTTTAATCTTTCCCCAGTCTGTCTACTAGCTTTCCTCCTTTGATCCCTTCCCTTTTGCCAGATTGCTAGCACTTCCCACAAGTAAATAACCAATGTGTAGGCTGCGGAAGAGTCCTTTCTTTTATCTCTCCCCTCCCCCACTTTTTTTTTTTTTTTACAGAAATCCAGAAATTACCTCGGGCGTCCATTTCTCTCTGGCGGGCCAATCAGTCTGATCATTTGTAATCACGCAGGGGACGGCCGGCTCCTCGAACCGCTCGATGAACTCCGCCGTGGAGATCTTGCGCGAGTCCACGCGCACCACGTCCTGGACAATGCCGGCCGCGGACAGGTCAAAGGTTCTCTGGTAGCCATGCTTCTCCCAGTCGTGGTAGTCACGAAGCTCTGGAGAGGGAGGTCGGGGGTCGGGGGGGTGGTCGGGAGGGAGGTCGGGAGGTTTCTTGAGCTCGACCTACTCAATAATTATACCATTGTATACAGTACAGCAGACGGTGCTCCAACCCAGGCGTACATCCATGATCTTGCGAGATTATAGGAAACTGACTGCATAGTGATGTACAATACATGGGCTTGGCCCATTACCTTACTCCTTGTTTATGATTGTTGGGATGTTTTGAGTTGCTTTTTTGCCAGAAAAAAACTCACGTGCGGCTGTGCCTAATGGCCGCTGAAACTGAAAGTCAAAGACGCAAGGTGGACTCTTTTGATACCGTGTGGGTTGTTGTCGATTGTTATCGGTTTTTACTATGACCGGTAGAATCCAAGGATAAAATGTACACCCAGAACTGTGGGGTTCTAAGTCGTCCGCTGCTCTCCCGACCGGAACCCCACAGATAACTAAGCAAAAACCTCCCGGTTCGGTCGCAAGATTCAAACGGCAGCACCTCCACCGGCAGTCTGGTCCCCTGTGCGTCTTCGCAGCTACCTGCTATACCGTACTACAGGGGACCCGACTGCCAGTTGCGGCGCTGCCGTTTGAATCTTGCGACCGATCCGGGAGGATTTTGGCCATGTGACACAGGAGTCCAGTCCACGTACTTTAGGAAACAAATTGATTTTGGTTTTTTTCATAGAAATGGTCCATTATGACATCATTGTATTATCAATTTCATTAATCTTTATCCATGTAGGATACTAAATTCCTAGTCCGAGTAACTTGGACCCGACAAGTCAACCCTTTATTTTTTTTGAAATGTTGAATTTAGGGGAAACCATCCAAATTCCAAATTTCGAGAAAAAAAAGGTGACTTGTTGGGTCAAAGTTTATTCTGACTACTACTAAATTCCTACCAAAATTATATTTGATAATGATTAAATTCAATTGTATCCATGTACGATGATGCACGATGTACGATTAAATTCCTACAAATAACAATGACTACTTTCTTTCTGTTACTTAAATTTCTGATCAATTCCAGGAGGAAGTCTTTATAAGTTTATACTTTCCCTTTCTTCCTAAGGTTTTATTTGGAAACAAATGGATTATTTGTGTACACACCCTAATAATGATCGAAAGAATCAATGGCAAAAGAAACAGGTATTTAATTCAAAATAAATTATTAGATAATCAATAATAAATAGGCCAACTCCATTTTTTTTTTTTTTTTTCAAAACCGAACGATTTAATATTTAAAAAAAATTCTTTTCCTGGAGAAATTCGACCGACTTACCAGGTCTGGCGGCTCGCTTTGCTGACCAAATTCTTCGCCTGGTCTTCTCATCCATTCCCCGATAAAACAAAATCTACTGTTTCGACCGCAGACTGACGTAAATTTACTTCATATTTTTGGGGCTCAAAAACAAAAAACAAACCCCCAATTTCGACGTCTTCATGTCATACGATGAGCCCTCTATGTTGTTTTTAACGCTGGAAAATAGGCGCGACACCCAGACGTCTGTGTACGTGCAGCGGAGGAGGCACACCGTAGTCTGGTAACCTTATAAATTGACTGCACGTGTGCGCACATAATGAAGTCGTGGTGTGCTGCTTACCAACGCAATAACTGGTTCCCTGCCCTACCGGCGGGATCATCAAACATGATCTTTTGAAATTGACAAGAAAGAAAGCTAAGAATCCTGAATTAGTTCATAATCGAACGCTGCTGCACTGAAACGAAACGCACATGCTATCTAGTAAGTGAACCGATGGAGTACACACACACACCAATGGCAATCATCATCGTCTAATGTCACGTACGTACAGTGTACACTCACTCGATCGAACGTCCGCCAGTGAACCACGGACTAGGAAGGAAAAAAGTCGAACCATGCTTCGTCTGACGTTTGGAGTGCTTCAGTCATGGGAAAGGTTAGGCCTATTATACAAGCATTTCGCCCTCAGCCAAGATCCTCAGCATCTGGCTCTTCCTTATTCCTCATAATTGCTGTTGCAGTTTGGCTGATATCTAAGAAGAAATGTCAGTTTTGATGAACTTGCATGGAGATCCCTTGAACAATCCATTGTGAGACTGCTGGATTATTGTAGTTTGAGAGGGGAGAGGTAACCAGCACATCACCCTCAGCCAAGATCCTCAGCATCTGGCTTTTGATCATTCCTGAGAATTGTTGTTGCAGTTTGGCTATCATTGGAAGCAGAAATACAGTTTTGATGAACTTGGAGATCCCTTTAACAATCCTTTGTGAGACTGATGGAGTATTTCAGTTTGAGAAAGGAGAGGTTACCAGCACATCACCCTCAGCCAAGATCCTCAGCATCTGGCTTTTGCTTATTCCTCTGTTGTAGTTAGGCTGGTGTGAAAGGCAGAAATATCAGTTGTGATGAATTTGGAGATCCCTTTAACAATCCTTTGTGAGACTGATGGAGTATTTTAGTTTGAGAGGGGAGAGGTTACCAGCACATCACCCTCAGCCAAGATCCTCAGCATCTGGCTTTTGCTTATTCCTCTGTTGTAGTTAGGCTGGTGTGAAAGGCAGAAATATCAGTTGTGATGAATTTGGAGATCCCTTGAACAATCCTTTGTGAGACTGATGGAGTATTTTAGTTTGAGAGGGGAGAGGTTGCCAGCACATCACCCTCAGCCAAGATCCTCAGCATCTGGCTTTTGCTTATTCCTCTGTTGTAGTTAGGCTGGTGTGAAAGGCAGAAATATCAGTTGTGATGAATTTGGAGATCCCTTTAACAATCCTTTGTGAGACTGATGGAGTATTTTAGTTTGAGAGGGGAGAGGTTACCAGCACATCACCCTCAGCCAAGATCCTCAGCATCTGGCTTTTGCTTATTCCTCTGTTGTAGTTAGGCTGGTGTGAAAGGCAGAAATATCAGTTGTGATGAATTTGGAGATCCCTTGAACAATCCTTTGTGAGACTGATGGAGTATTTTAGTTTGAGAGGGGAGAGGTTGCCAGCACATCACTCTCAGCCAAGATCCTCAGCATCTGGCTCTTCTGTCTTCATGAGAATTGCTGTTCCAGTTTTGCTTGCATCGAAGAAAGAGATACCAGTTTTGATGAACTTGGAGATCCCTTTAACAATCCTTTGTGAGGCTGATGGAGTATTTCAGTTTGAGAAAGGAGAGGTTACCAGCACATCACCCTCAGCCAAGATCCTCAGCATCTGGCTTTTGCTTATTCCTCTGTTGTAGTTAGGCTGGTGTGAAAGGCAGAAATATCAGTTGTGATGAATTTGGAGATCCCTTGAACAATCTTTAGACTGCTGGAGTATTTTAGTTTGAGAGGGGAGAGGTTACCAGCACATCACCCTCAGCCAAGATCCTCAGCATCTGGCTTTTGCTTATTCCTCTGTTGTAGTTAGGCTGGTGTGAAAGGCAGAAATATCAGTTGTGATGAATTTGGAGATCCCTTGAACAATCCTTTGTGAGACTGCTGGAGTATTTTAGTTTGAGAGGGGAGAGGTTGCCAGCACATCACCCTCAGCCAAGATCCTCAGCATAAAATTATGGCCTTCGTTCAATTTCCTGAGCACTAATTTTGACTGAGAATGGAGTCCTATAGATACCGGAGTGGTTGCCTGTTGAAATTGATACAAATCTCCTTGCATTACAATTATTATCGGGCAATAACATACAAGCCTTTATACGCCAGATTTATGAAACCATTATTTGTTTAGGGGAGAGGTTACCAGGACATCCCCTCAGCCAAGATCCTTGGCATCTGGCTGTTGCTGGCTCCGTGAATTCCGGACGGAAGGCGATGCTTTACCTAACCCCATTATCTTCAGCTGTTCCGTGACCCTGTGATTGTCCCTCGATCGGCGAGTTAAACGAAATACCTTCTGCACTCCGTTGACGTGTTATGGCAATGGACCAAACACTCGCTGCTCTCCCGCGCTTTTTTTGTTTATGTTTGTGCGAAGCGTCACCATGGAAAAAGAGTGCGCTTGCGCGGAATGCTTTTGGAGCGTACGTCGCGTAGCTACACTGCGCGTGCGTCGAAAGGCACCGCGTGGCGCGTGCTGAATGGACCTTTCCCATGAAATAATTATGCAAATAAGAGCCGGCGCATGCGCTTAAATTGGTGGGCAAACGAGTGCGCGTTTCGAAATACGCGCGCAGGAGACGCTGAATAGCCAATGACCGCACGCCAAACTGTTAGTGAGCAGGAACGCGCGCACGCCCGTGGAAAACTATGATTGGTTGGCAGCCCGCTTGCCCACCAATTTAGTTAAGCGCATGCGCTACGTCTTATTTGCATATTTCATGGGAAAGGTCCATTAGTGGGCAAGTGGGCTGCCAACCAATCATAGTTTTCCACGGGCGTGCGCGCGTTCCTTCTCACTAACAGTTTGGCGTGCGGTCATTGGCTATTCAGCGTCTCCTGCGCGCGTATTTCGAAACCTGCACGCAACGCGCACTCATTATTTTGCCCACCAATTTAGTAAAGCGCATGCGCCAGCTTTTATTTGCATAATTGTTTCATGGGAAAGGTCCATTATTTCTGCGTTTCCGTCGTTTAAGCTGGAGTACATTTTTGAGTTAGAATTTTCCGTTATTAGGCCTTCTTTTCTTTGTTTTCGCTAAGAATTTTGTTAGCTTGGACAAAATAGACACCCAATCAATTTCGTCTATGATTATCATTGGCTGCAGATTGAAATTCATGTTGTCACAAAAGCTCTCCTTACAAGCGATTATTTTGTGTAGTATTTTTCGTGGGCCAGAAAAAAACATCCAATGCTCAATAGGACTCTGTCAGGGTTGGCACTTTAAGAACGCGAGGTGGCGCTATTCATTGGTCATAGCGCCACCAACAATCCCAAGTATCAAAGATGGCTGCGCCCATGCCCCAGAAGAAGTTCTACCGGCAACGTGCCCATTCTAACCCGCATTCGGACCATTCTTTTGAATAGTAAGCACTGAAGTCTCCAGTTAAACCAATCGCTTATATCTCGTTACTTTTATTGTGCATATTTCAAACAAAGTGACATCAAGCAGTGAGTCTTTCCCTTGGCGAACTCGGTGCTACGGGGAGTACTGCTTCTGCTAGTGCTATGCATCTGCATGCAGTACAATAACTGTATTACTACTACTACTATACTAGTACTTTTACTACTAACACTACATCATATATGTTTGTATTAACACTAACAGTAGTACACTGAGTGACTGACTATACGTATGCACATTTACATTGTACATATTACTACACTAAGTGTAGTACGTGCATGCGTACACTCGAACGGCGGTACAGTGTGCAGTATCAAGTGTGAAGTGTTGGCAATGGCATGGCATTTGAGATCGACATGCAAATTTCTGCACATGAAATTAACCATAACTCCACTAAAGAGGAAGGTAGGAAGGTGAATCAGGTACCAAAATAAAGGTATTGTCATGCTCTTTCCGATGGCATAGGTTTCCAATTGTATTTACAACATTTTTGTTGTTGTTGTAACAATTGCTAAAGAGTGCACTCTTTGTACCTGCATTGTCACTGGATTTTGATAACGCTAGAACTGAAGGCCTCCAAAGATGGCTGCTGGTGCAAACTATCTATTGTTTATTTTGCATCACTTGAGATCTTGTTTTTTTTTCTTCTGACACTGATCTTTCCTGTCTCAGTCCTGTCAACCCAGATGGGATGGACTGGAGTCGTCTCTATCCGTCCTTCTTTTCTCGGACGGAGTCTGTCGTCGACAGTGGAGAGTCCAATGGTGACTGCCGGTCATCCTCCCAGATTAAGTTCTTGGATGTCGGCTGTGGTTATGGCGGACTTCTCGGTAAGATGTGATGGGGTGGGATGGGATGGGGTGGGATGGGATGGGTGTCGGATGGGATGGGATGGGATGGGGTGGGATGGGATGGGTGGGATGGGATGAGGTGGGATGGGGTGGGATGGGATGGGATGGGGTGGGATGGGGTGGGATGGGATGGGGTGGGATGGGATGGGGTGGGATGGGATGGGGTGGGATGGGGTGGGATTGGGTGGGATGGGATGGGATGGGATGGGATGAGGTGGGATGGGGTGGGATGGGATGGGGTGGGATGGGATGGGTGTCGGATGGGATGGGATGAGATGGGGTGGGATGGGATGGGTGGGATGGGATGAGGTGGGATGGGGTGGGATGGGATGGGATGGGGTGGGATGGGGTGGGATGGGATGGGGTGGGATGGGATGGGGTGGGATGGGATGGGGTGGGATGGGGTGGGATTGGGTGGGATGGGATGGGGTGGGATGGGATGGGGTGGGATGGGATGGGGTGGGATGGGGTGGGATGGGATGGGGTGGGATGGGATGGGGTGGGATGGGATGGGATGGGGTGGGATGGGGTGGGATGGGATGGGGTGGGATGGGATGAGGTGGGATGGGGTGGGATTGGGTGGGATGAGGTGGGATGGGGTGGGATTGGGTGGGATGAGATGGGGTGGGATGGGATGGGATGGGATGGGATGGGATGGGGTGGGGTGGGGTGGGATGGGATGGGGTGGGGTGGAGTGGGATTGGATGTGATGGGATGGGATGGGATGGGATGGGTTGGGATGGGATAGGATGGGTTGGAGTGAATGGGATGGGATGGGAGGGGATGGGATGGGGTGGGATGGGATGGGATGGGATGGGATGGGATGGGATGGGATGGAATGGAATGGGATTGGGAGGAATGGGATGGGGTAGGATGGTGTAGGGTGGGGATGGGATGGGATGGGATGAGGGGGGTGAGATATGACAGTTTAGTATAGGGTGGAATTGGATGGGATGGGTGTTCATGGGATGGAGTGGGATATGATAAAGACAGTACTATATATACACCATTTCAGCACTTAGCATCACACACTTCATCTTCATTTGCCTTACTTTTCCGAATGACGTTGCAATTCTCCCTGTCCCTTTACTCCCCCTCTCCCCCCCCCCTCCCCGCCCCACAGTGGCCCTCTCACCCATGTTTCCACGGACCCTGATGCTAGGAATGGAGATTCGCATGAAGGTCTCCGACTACGTCCAGGATCGCATCAAAGCGCTCAGGCAGAACCAAGAGGGCGCTTTTCAGAACGTGGCCTGCCTGCGAGGAAATGCCATGAAGCATCTGCCGAACTTCTTCCGGAAGGGGCAGGTAAAAAACAAAAAGCAAAAAAAAAGACATTCAGATCGAGGCCTAGGTTTGATCCTAACAGAACCTTTCTGGAAGGCAATGATCCCCAGCGTTCGTTGCACTTTGAGTAGGGCAAGCCCTCATTGTATTACATTCTCAGATGCATGTCCCCAGGTAATCCGGCAAAGAAAGCACACATTGCTGGCTACTTGTCGAGGAAGGGCAAATCCTGATTGAATTGCATTCGCACTGAGGCAATCGGGCAAAGCACTGAGCATAGAAAGAAAGCACACAGTGCTGGCTACTTGTCGAGGAAGGGCAAATCCTGATTGAATTGCATTCGCACTGAGGCAATCGGGCAAAGCACTGAGCATAGAAAGAAAGCACACAGTGCTGGCTACTTGTCGAGGAAGGGCAAATCCTGATTGAATTGCATTCGCACTGAGGCAATCGGGCAAAGCACTGAGCATACAGTGGTAACTACATGTCAGGGAAGGGCAAATCCTGATTGAATTGCATTCGCACTGAGGCAATCGGGCAAAGCACTGAGCATACAGTGGTAACTACATGTCGGGGAAGGGCAAACCCTCATTGAATTGCATTCGCACTGAGGCAATCGGGCAAAGCACTAAGCATACAGTGGTAACTACATGTCAGGGAAGGGCAAATCCTGATTGAATTGCATTCTCACTGAGGCAATCAGGCAAAGCACTGAGCATACAGTGGTAACTACATGTCAGGGAAGGGTAAACCCTCATTGAATTACATTCTCACAGACACAAATTACAAGGCAATCAGGCAAAGCACTGAGCATACAGTGCTGACTACATGTCAGGGAAGGGAAAACCCTCTTTGAATTACATTCTCATCTACGCAAATCACCAGGCAATCGGGCAAAGCACTGAGCATACAGTGGTAACTACATGTCAGGGAAGGGAAAACCCTCTTTAAATTACATTCTCATCTATGCAAATCACCAGGCAATCGGGAAAAGCACTGAGCATACAGTGCTAACTTCACATCGGGGAATGGTAAACCCTCATTAAATTACATTCTCACTGGCACAAATCACAAATCACAAATCACCCTCATTGAATGACATTCTCCTCAATGCAAATCACCAGGCAATCGTGCAAAGCACACTACACGTTTAGATGTTTCACGGTTACATTTTCACCCCTTTTTCACGGTTTACATGTTCATAGTCTATGTCTTCTGTGCCAATATCCCTGCAGATATCCAAGATGTTCATTCTATTCCCAGACCCCCACTTCAAGAAGACAAAGCACAAATGGAGAATTGTTAACCAGACACTCCTGGCAGAATATGCTTACATCCTGAAAGAAGGGGTGAGCCAAACCAGATCAAGATTTTCCATTCAGTTGCTGCATGCAAATTACTGTCAAAGAGTCCGTGTGTACCAGGAGATGCATGGCAATCTATGCTAGACTCGTATTCGAGTCACATTCTAAAGAGTCTGGTTTATGAGTTGCAAAGATCCACTTTGAGTTATGAGTGACAAAGATTGCATTGTAGCGATTACTCTCGAAGGTTGGATCCATGTCGTGAGACACCGAGGTTGAGAATGATTTATGAGTCACATCTCTTGAGTCTGAGTCATGAGCCGCAAAGGTTGCATGCGAGTTTTTATCTCAAAGGTTGAATCCGCAAGTCATGAGACCCTGAGGTTGAGTATGAGTCATGAGTCACAAAGATTGAGTCTGAAGTTCAATCATGAGTCACAAAGATTGAGTCTGAAGTTCAATCATGAGTCACAAAGATTGAGTCTGAAGTTCAATCATGAGTCACAAATATTGAGTTTGAGTCATGAGTCAGAAGGATTGAGTCTGAGTCATGAGTCACAACGGTTGAGTTTTAAGTTCAATCATGAGTCACAAAGATTGAGTTTGAGTCATGAGTCACAAAGATTGAGTCTGAGTCATTGAGTTTTAAGTTCAATCACGAGTCACAAAGATTGAGTCTGAGTCATTGAGTCTGAAGTTCAATCAAGAGTCACAAAGATTGAGTCTGAGTCATGAGTCACAACGGTTGAGTTTTAAGTTCAATTATGAGTCACAAAGATTGAGTCTGAGTCATTGAGTCTGAAGTTCAATCGTGAGTCACAAAGATTGAGTCTGAGTCATGAGTCACAACGGTTGAGTTTTAAGTTCAATTATGAGTCACAAAGATTGAGTCTGAGTCATTGAGTCTGAAGTTCAATCGTGAGTCACAAAGATTGAGTCTGAGTCATTGAGTCTTAAGTTCAATCATGAGTCACAAAGATTGAGTCTGAGTCATTGAGTCTTAAGTTCAATCATGAGTCACAAAGATTGAATCTGAGCCATGAGTTGCAGACTTGAGTCTGAAGTTCAAATCACATACAGGCCTACTCAATGGTTGAATGGTTCCTCAAGTAGCTCCTCAAAGCTGATGGGTGTGGTTGCATGGGTGTGGTTCTGTTGGCAGGGTCTTCTGTACACCATCACGGACGTGAAGGAGCTGCATGATTGGATGTGCCTACACCTCAATGAGCATCCATTGTTCAAGAGAGTCTCAGAACAGGAGGAGGTAAACACAAACAGTCAAGTAACACCAGTGGAATAGACCAATAAGAGAACACTATGGCTGTTTACGAAATGAAGGCTTAGGCTCGGGCTCTGGCTTCGTCTCCGTTTGCCAAAACCTGAAAATCCAGGTTGTGGTTTGTTTCCAGATTTGAAGGTTTGTTGGCTTGATAGGTACAGGGTATTCCCCATAAGAAACTGGGGCCAAACGCTTGTTTTTAGATGCCTGTGATATTATAACGAGTGAGAGAAATATGACCGAAGCCTTAGCCCGAGACTAAGCCTTCATTTCATTGTGTACAAGCGAGACCAAACCCTACTCCATGTGTAGTCAGCACTGTGTGCTCGTGCTTTTCCCGATTGCCTGGTGATTTGCGTACATTTGTTGTGAAGGTGAGATGGTCATCCCTGACCTGAAGTCAGCCCAGGGTGTGGTAGAGCTTTAATTCCATTTGGTGTCGTCATTTCCCCATACACCCATGTACAGGCTGACGACCCCATAGTCGACCTCCTTGGCAGCGCCACCGAAGAAGGTCAGAAGGTCACCCGTAACCACGGCGACAAGTTTCCCGCCGTTTTCCGCCGCATCGTGGATCCCCTCTCGTGACGTCAAAGGCTCGACCCCCTTCCCCCTACAATTTTTTTTTAAAGAAAGATCCTGCTAGGATCAAAACATCAGGCCCTTCCGAACTATTGAACAAAAATTTTAGGTGTGCCAAACTATCATCATGTAATGTGATCATATCGATATTATCAGTTTTTAAACTATCTGTGATGAAACTGATATTGTCCTGTTATACTACTATCTGATTATCATCTTATTCTATTAATTTCTGATGCTAGAACTGATTTTGTGATCTGAATCTGACGTCATCTGTAAATGACATTGATTCCATCAGTTGTTTTGACCTATACTGTACATGTCTTTGGATGTTTTTTGGTCAGACTTACTGTTTATCATAAGCCATTATCTTCTTTCGAAGTCGACAACGAAAACTATTTTGTCAGAGAGTGTATTCCAAAGCGATTTAAAAAAACATGTGAAGCAACTATTTGTCAAGAGCCCTGTGGTTCTGTGTGATTGTAAATAAAGAGATTGCTTTGCACATACAGATTGTGTGTATTCTTTTCTTTCTTTGTATTTGCTGGAGACTAATTAAAAGGCTGTTTACTACCTGAGCTAGCCAGCCCTTAGGTGTAACATACCAGCACTGAACCACCTGAGCTATCCAGCCCTTAGGTGTAACGAACCAGCGCTCTACCACCTGAGCTATCCAGTCATTAGGTGTAACGTACCAGCACTCTATAACCTGAGCTATCCAGTCATTAGATGTAACGTACATGTACTAGCGCTCTACCACCTGAGCTATCCAGCCCTTAGGTGTAACGTACCAGCGCTCTACCACCTGAGCTATCCAGCCCTTAGGTGTAACGCACCAGCGCTCTACCACCTGAGCTTTCCAGCCCTTAGGTGTAACGTACCAGCACTCTACCACCTGAGCTATCCAGCCCTTAGGTGTAACGTACCAGTGCTCTACCACCTGAGCTATCCAGACCTTAGGTGTAACGTACCAGCGCTCTACCACCTGAGCTTTCCAGCTCTTAGGTGTAACGTACCAGCGCTATACCACCTGAGCTATCCAGCCCTTAGGTGTAACGTACCAGCACTCTACCACCTGAGCTATCTAGCCCTTAGGTGTAACGTACCAGTGCTCTACCACCTGAGCTATCCAACTCTAAGGTGTAATGTACCAGCACTCTACCACCGTCACGAATTTCGCAGCGTTCTCCAGTGTAAGAAATAGTTTATTACTCGCGAGTAATCAACTATTTGTCGATGTTTGAGTGAAGATTTCTCGAGAAGTGCAGCATCCCAGACCGTAAGATTTCAACGTGAGGATTCTATCATGACCATCTACAAACTGTAAATTAGAGGGAAATCTGTGGACATCGTTGTTTTTCCGATCTTCCCAATGTTGTATTGGGCCTTTAAAAGACAAGAAGCATGCCGAAGCATTACCTTTCCTTTACAGGATTGGGTTTTTTTTGGCCAGCAAGAAGCATCGCTGGCCATCTTTCAACTGTACAACTTGTGTTCCTCTGACGAATGTACAACCAACCACTTAAAATGTACACCCATGTATCCATGCATGGGAATTGTGTAGTGGAGTACAGACTGTGAGAAATAATGGTGTCCTTCTTCGATCATTCTCTCCGGTTGTAAATAGAGCGTAATTTGAAGATTTTTTAACGAAGGCGAGCTCGCATGGAGGATGCTTCTGTGCGTTCAATGAGCCAAATTCTTTCTTCGTACGAGTTTGAAATTGTGTATTTGGTTTGTTTCCAAACCAAAAAGGAACACCAGCACACCCTTTTAACATACGTTTTAGAATTCTTATGAATATAAATTCCATAAATGTGACCCGGCACAGCGTTATGAGAAATAACCCCCTCTTTTGAGATTTTGAGATTTTTCTAATGATGTGAAAGAGTATACCTTTAGCTTTCAAACGATATCAAAATGATTTCCGTTCAGTAAAGATTTTTGAAGTTACAGCGCGAGAAAGATGCCGAGACGATGCCGAGTAACGGAAAACACTTTTCGAGAAAAACAGCCTTGAAGTTTGCGGTCCGAACGCGTAGCTCGGTCAGTGAGTGTAGCGCACGTACACGCTAAATAAAGTGTTACAGAAATCAAAACCCCTTGGCAACGGCTATGTTGTTTTTTCAACATTTAGAGACGGATTTCGGAAAAATCCTTTGGATATAATAATATCCTCTAATACTTAAAATTTCCGACAAAAAAAAAACGAATTGTGAAGATACTTTAACCTCAGGCGTTGTTTACTCGAAAAGTGTTTTGGTGGGATATTCCTCATGTCGTTGTGCCGGGTCACAAATGATACAATTATACGGCGGACTATACAATTAAGAAATAGTTTCAACGATTCGTGTCATAGTGACCAGTAAAAAAAACATCTCCCAACTTCCAAAAGGGTAGATGTATAAACGTGTTATAAATACTCGTTTGGTACACAATTTGTCTTATTAAGTCTCCATATATAATGCACTGCCCATTCTGAATGTAACATGTCTATATTATGAAGTTAATACAAAAACTGTTGCAAACTGCTCACTGACTAAAATGACCACTTAAAATGTACACCTATGGTATCCATGCATGGGAATTGCGTAGTGGAGTACAGTACAGGCTGTGAAAATGGTTCTCCTTTTCGATCATTCTTTCCGGTTGTAAATAGAGCGTGGTTTGAAGATTTTTAACGAAGGAGAGGTTGCATGGAGGATGCTCCTTTGCGTTCAAAGATCTTGAAGGTTGGTTGACGCATGACGGGTTACATGACGGGGTACCTGTGGTACCTGTGTTATGATGCTCAGGTTGGTTATAAAGTTGACATTCAAAGTTGGCGTTCAAAGAGTCAAATTCTTTCTTATCAAAGTTAGGGAAATGACAGATTTCGAACCTTGAAGATCTTGATCTTGAAGAATGAAGATCTTGATCTTGAAGAATGACCTTGAAGACCTTGAAGATCTTGAAGAGATTATCATTGGTGTACGTACCCCAAACCTATACCGGATGACGGGTTACTTTTGGGGATTAACCTGTGGTACCTGTTTTATGATGCTGAGGTTGGTTATAAAGTTGACATTCAAAGTTGGCGTTCAAAGAGTCAAATTCTTTCTTATCAAAATGAGGAAAATGACAGATTTCGAACCTCCTAAATTCGCCCCAAAAATCAGATACGTCGGTTCATGACGTGACTGACGAAATGTTCTGCAACTTATAGAAATAGCATTAATGGGATGAATATTGAGATGAATAAATAGATTCTTTCTTTAGATTTCTTTATTTGCATTATTGTCATGCTGCAATCAGCATGAAAATTGTTTTCCCAGTTTAAAAATATGTATACATACAATAATTTCAGAAATACACAAGACAAGACAAAAATAGATCTCAAGACTGTACATAATTATACAAAAGCACTGTTATGCGTTGAACTTTTGTAAAGATACATATGTGCCCAAGATATTCTCACTAAATTCATCTTTACTATGAGGCTTACGATCCAATACATTTTCGTAGATGAAGGTTTGATAACATTCAGCTACTGTAGCTTCTCTAGACGGGCGAAGCACAACTGCCCAAAACTCCGATCTACCTGTTTAATTTATATGCAGACAGGACATTGTTACTTGATATTGAGAAAAAGGGGAAGCAGATTCTACCTTTTCTTTTTCTCAAAACGTCCAAAGAAAAACTTTCATGTGCCTCGATTAACATTTCAAATGACCGTTGGTAAAATGGCAATCATAATTTGCAATCTGCCTCAGCAAACCATTAATAAATTGCCGATTTTTTTTCTCCGACCAGAAACAAATTGAGGGCAATTAGAATTGCAATTAAGACTACGGTTGTCATTTTTTTTTAGTGAGGACGCCAGTGAAGGGTTCCGCCGTACAGTAGACCTTGTACTCGGCAATCAAAGGGCCATTCAATTGCGCTAAATGTTTTCACAAGCGCAACGCTACTTGTGTCGTTCTGACATTAAATTGTGCAACTCATACATGCTATGAAAAAAATCAATATCGCGTGAAATATGCAATCATTCACGCATTGTCTTTATAATTATGATAGTAGCCCTGGCATTCATACACTGTTGTCTATGAGGAACCGAAAACAAGGGCGATGTCTTCGTTTACAGAGGAGGAATGAATAGCCAAAATAACATAAAATAAAAGCAAAAGTGAGTGAGAACTAAATACGATTTTGCTTGGTTGAAATTATAATAGGTGTAGGTTGGAACGTTGTCCGGGATTCGTCTATTCATGGGAGGTGTGGCTCTGAAAGGAACCGTTACTGCACCCCTGTGGGCACTGTGGTAAATTGTGGTATACAGTGTGTGTCCTGTGCGGGAGGTGCAAAGTGTTAATGGGAGGTGTATGTGGCTCTGAAAGGAACCGTTACTGCACCCCTGTGGGCACTGTGGTAAATTGTGGTATACAGTGTGTGTCCTGTGCGGGAGGTGCAAAGCGTTCATGGGAGGTGTATGTGGCTCTGAAAGGAACCGTTGCTGCACCCCTGTGGGCACTGTGGTAAATTGTGGTATACAGTGTGTATCCTGTGCGGGAGGTGCAAAGCGTTCATGGGAGGTGTATGTGGCTCTGAAAGGAACCGTTGCTGCACCCCTGTGGGCACTGTGGTAAATTGTGGTATACAGTGTGTGTCCTGTGCGGGAGGTGCAAAGCGTTCATGGGAGGTGTATGTGGCTCTGAAAGGAACCGTTGCTGCACCCCTGTGGGCACTGTGGTAAATTGTGGTATACAGTGTGTGTCCTGTGCGGGAGGTGCAAAGCGTTCATGGGAGGTGTATGTGGCTCTGAAAGGAACCGTTGCTGCACCCCTGTGGGCACTGTGGTAAATTGTGGTATACAGTGTGTGTCCTGTACGGAAGGTGCAAAGCGTTCATGGGAGGTGTATGTGGCTCTGAAAGGAACCGTTACTACACCCCTGTGGGCACTGTGGTAAATTGTGGTATACAGTGTGTGTCCTGTACGGAAGGTGCAAAGCGTTCATGGGAGGTGTATAGGGCTCTGAAAGGAACCGTTGCTGCACCCCTGTGGGCACTGTGGTAAATTGTGGTATACAGTGTGTGTCCTGTGCGTTAGGGTTAAAATTACCTGCCATACATCAATCTCAAAAGTTAAAGGGCCTGACATTAGAGGGCCTAACTTTTTGAGAGCTCTTTAAAGTAAAAGACCGATCGCGCAACCACTGTTGACATGCCATGACGTGACTTATAGTGGGTATTTTTTTTTCATTTCGTTTGGCACAAGAAAAAGAAAGTGAACAATATGATAGTCTTCTTTGCTGAGTGTCACTCCTGTTCTGCATCAAATGAGATGCAAAAATACCCACTACATGCATAAGTCACGCGATGGTACTGTATGTAAACATTGGTCGTGCAATCGGTCTATTGGCGGAGTGCCGTTTGAATAATTGTACGGCGACCAATGCCAGAACCAACCAGCGCGCACCAGGTCACGCACCAAGACGCGGAGGAATACCAGCACACCATATATAGAGGGAAGAGCCGTCTATAACAGCAGTACGTTCAGCTACAGCCTCAGCATCGGACGACCGTACTTCTACTACTACTACTAGTGGCAGTACATCACCTTCTCCTCAGTCAGAAAACTCACAGTTACGAGTGAGCTCTGTGCCTTAAGCGGTAATAAAAGGCACCGTCAGATCGTCGAGCGAAGGTCGAATTGTCTTGTGCAGTGCACTGAATTAATTCAAACTGCATTTTGGTAATTTTAGTCAGTAAGCAGTTTGCAACATTTCTGTTTATCACTTTGAAGTCTAACTCATTCACCATGATCCTGCAAGCTCAACTGATCCAGTTGCTTCAGAGTATCGCGTATCTGTCGGCGACAGCATTGGGAGCCCATCTCGATCTCGGCATGAAGACCTTTTACGCTGCCACAAATCGAGCTCTGGTGAACGCTGTAGACACGGGATATCGGGTGCGTTCTGCTGTCCTCTGTGCAAGGGAATGCGGCATGCACGGGACTTGCAGGTCCTTCAACTTCTACAAAAGCACCGGTTGGTGCCATCTGAGCAGCGCTACCCGGTCCACCCACCCGATGAACTTCTGCCAATCGCAGGGCAGTGTGTACTTCGATACTGACAGAGACACGCCTGCCTTGTCCATTGCCGACGACCCCTCCATCGGGACACGCCGGAGTTGCAAGGCGCTGCTCAATTCTGGGCACAACTCCAGCGGCGTCTACACGATCTACCCACTGGGATCCTGTCGTATTCGAGTCTACTGCGACATGGAACTGGACGGCGGCGGTTGGACCGTGTTCCAGAGGCGCCAAGACGGCAGCGTGGACTTCTACCGCAACTGGACAGAGTACCAGGCCGGGTTCGGTAACCAGTCCCGTGAGTTCTGGCTGGGCAACGACAACTTAGTGGCTCTGACGTCAGATGATTCTCGAGGGACCTGGCAGCTCCGGGTTGAACTTGAGGACTGGGATAACAACACGCTGTGGGCAAGGTACGACGATTTCAAGATAGCACAGGAACTGTACACATTGTCTATAGGTCCATATGATAGTGATAGCACTGCCAGAGACTCACTTTCGAGACAGAATGGTTTGGGGTTCTCAGCCAAAGATTGTGATAACGATGTATGGGAAAATAACTGTGCAGTTTCCTTTAAAGCGGGCTGGTGGTTCAGACATTGTTTGCCATGTAATTTGAATGGGATTTACAAGCAGGATGGGATCGCAGTAAAATCAAGAGGCGTAACCTGGACCAAACACTTTGGTAGTTATGTCTCCTTGAAGTCATGCAGCATGCAGATTATTGAGGTCCAAGGCCCGATTCCGTAGAGCACCTAATCATTGAGCTCAACATCATTGACTTAAGAGGAGATTATGTGTCGGTGATCCACTCATTTTTCAGGCTTTTTTAGTTTTAGTTGTTAAGAAGCTACATCCCAAAAACATAATGAATCGTTCAAATTTTCTTGTTTGACGTGTTTAGCTGATAGAAGTACCTTTTAAGTAATTCAAATTATCATATTCAATATGTATGTTTCGAAGACATTTTCATCGATCAAATTGTGTTGTTTGACGTGTTTAGCTGATAGAAGTCACTTTTAAGGAATTTCAATTATCGTATTCAATATGTATATTTCGAAGACATTTTCATTGATCAATTTGTTTTATTTCACGTGTTTAGCTGATAGAAGTAACTTTTAAGTAATTTCAATTATCATATTCAATATGTATATTTCGAAGACATTTTCATCGATCAAATTGTGTTGTTTGACGTGTTTAGCTGATAGAAGTCACTTTTAAGGAATTTCAATTATCGTATTCAATATGTATATTTCGAAGACATTTTCATTGATCAATTTGTTTTATTTCACGTGTTTAGCTGATAGAAGTAACTTTTAAGTAATTCAAATTATCATATTCAATATGTATATTTTGAAGACATTTTCATCGATCAAATTGTGTTGTTTGACGTGTTTAGCTGATAGAAGTCACTTTTTAAGTAATTTCAATTATCATAATCAATATGTATATTTCGAAGACATTTTCATTGATCAATTTGTGTTGTTTGACGTGTTTAGCTGATAGAAGTCACTTTTAAGTAATTTCAATTATCATATTCAATATGTATAATTATTTCGAAGACATTTTCATCGATCAAATTGTGTTGTTTGACGCGTTTAGCTGATAGAACTCACTTTAAACTAATTTAAATTTGTTTATACAATGTGCATAGTTTTATTTCGACGACATTTTCATTGATGCTTCATTCTATGAGAAGAATAGTTTACCTATGTGGCATGTGGAATATCTTAAGTACAACAAAATCAAGGTAACTGGTGAACTGCACACTCTCAGCATTGGTTGCTTCAATGGTAATTGCACTATCGGTGGCTGTTATTCGGCTCATGCTGGCTGTTCAAATAAAGATCAAGTTAATGACCCATTTAAAAACAACTATTGCATAGAAATCCTACAAGGTAGTTTTCATGGTGGTACTGGAACATGTAGAACCGTCAAACATACAGCTGCATATCAAAGTAACAATCGACCAAAGGGCCTTTTAATTGTTTCATAATATATATTTAAGTTTTAGTGTTAGCGAAGAGATGAAGTTTTATCGATCAATTTTGACCTTAATTTATTGTTCATACTTGTAGTTTGTTATTGATGTATGTCACCAAAATGGTTCAAATGACGTTGAATAAACCGATAATATGAACTAAAAGCTGCTTTGTGGAAAAACTGTTTATTGTCTCTGAAAATGATATTGGTTATCGAACTTATTGATGTTTAAAAGATATTAGACTAATTAGTTAAATAGACCTTGAACAAGCTTTGAAATTAGGCAAATGACAGATTTTGAACCGATTTCAGATACGTCGGTTCGTGACGGTTTTTTTGTCAGAGCACAATAGGACAGCAATTAAAATGGCAATTATAATTTGCAATCTGCCTCAGCAAACCATGAATGAATTGCCGAAATTTTCCTCCAACCAAAAACAACACGACGGCAATTAGAATTGCAATCGTGACTACGGCTATCGATTTTTTTTTAGAAAGGACGCCAGTGAAGGGTTCCGCCGTACAGTAGACCTTGTACTCGGCAATCAAAGGGCCATTCAATTGCGCTAAATGTTTTCACAAGCGCAACGCCACTTGTCTCGTTCTCTCATTAAATTGTGCAACTCATACATGCCATGAAAAAAAATCAATATCGCGTGAAATATGCAATCATTCACGCATTGTCTTTCTAATTATGATAGTAGCCCTGGCATTCATACACTGTTGTCTATGAGCACCCGAAAGCAAGGGCGATGTCTTCGTTTATAGAGGAGGGATGAGGGATTTTTCATGAATTATTTTGCATAATCAGCTCATTAATATTGCGGTATGCAATTGATGGTTCTCGTGTTTCATTATTATTGAAAGAAATCATGCAAATTGGGGAAAATCAAGAAAAAAATGGAAAATCAAGAAAAAAATGGAAAATCAAGAAATTATTATGAGAAAACCAATAAAAACAATGAAAAGATGAAAAAAAAAGACAAAAAAGGAATCATGAAAAACTAACAAGCTATAATTAGACAAAAATCAATCCATTCAAATGAAATATTACACAAATGTTTATTATGTAATTCAATATAAACAGCTTTTGCGTACATTAGGTGGAATTTGCTCCCGGCTGTAAGATTGAGAAAATAACCCAGCTCTTTGAGGGTTACAAGGAACTTGAAATATTGACTCATATATTGTATTTATTACCTCTAATCAATGTATGTTTTGTTCACAACAAACCAAGGTAATGTTTTGTCCGAATACACTGACAACTTATTTTATGGCAGTGTGTGCAACCAATGGATGGACTTATGTTGTTACCTAATGTGTGATAAATTTCATGTTTTAAGTATAATATAATGTTAAGTATAACCAATGCCCACACAACTTTACAGACATTAGATATAGATATAGATCTTAGAACAATTAGGTAAAGATAAATAATAACTTATACTCGATAATTATTTCATTTAGAACTAGCCGACTACACGAGGTGAACGATAACAAAAGCACGCGTCCAGCCAACTGAGGTTACACGTACAATTCCCTGCGCCTTTGCCCTTATTTTGCTCTCGTACTATAATGAGTGTTATGCCGAATTATGGCCTTCGTTAAAAGTTAGACCATTGTATTCAATCTGAAGTATGCGGTACAAACGTGATCAAAATTTATCAATGTACATTCCGGCTGACGGAGATGTAAAGGGCGCCCTCATTTGGTGCACCGAATTTCCAAAGTCAGGAACCTAGACGTCCATTATCTTGGTTACACGTTCTCCGGTTGAAGATGCCTACCATTTATTACCGATGCATGGTTACACGTTTTACGCGGCTATTTGTCGACGCGATCGTACATTATTTGGACTTGTATTGTCTTTTTGAGTTGATATCGCACCCAATAAACCAAATAAAATATATGTAGTCTCTTTCTTACTGATCATGGGTAAGAACTGAACATTGGTGGATGAAATGTACATCTACACGTACATTTTGTTAAAAGGAGAAAATAACTTGGGCCTACACGTTTGAATGCAATGAAACGTGTGTGTTCTAATCACTCATTTATTGTCATTGAACTTTATAAAATAATTTGTACACTGTTGCTCATTGTAATGCTCATTTTACTGCTCATTTGCTCCATTCATTACTCATTCATTTCTAATTTTTGCTCAATTCATTGCTCATTTGCTCAATGCATTCCTCATTTATTTGCACATTTGCTCATTTCATCGCTCATTTGCTCAATGCATTCCTCATTTGCTCATTTCACTGCTCATTTGCTCATTTTACTGCTCATTTACTCAATTCATTGCTCATCTCCTCAATTCACTGCTCATTTACTCATTTCACTGCTCATTTACTCATTTCAATGCTAATTTGCTCATTTGCTCACTTATGCTAAATTCACTGTTCATTTGTACTAAATTCACTGCTAACTTGTGCTAAATTCACTGCTCATTTGTACTAAATTCACTGCTCCCTTGCGCTAAATTCACTGTTCATTTGTACTAATTTCACTGCTAACTTGTGCTAAATTCACTGCTAACTTGTGCTAAATTCACTGCTCACTTGTGCAAAATTCACTGCTCATTTACTCATTTCACTGCTCATTGCCCATTCTACTGCTCATCATGTACTCCTTCACTGCTATTTTGCTCATTTCACTGCTAATTTGCTCATTTCACTGCTAATTTGCTCATTTCACTGCTAATATGCTCATTTCACTGCTTATTTTTTCATTTCACTGCTCATTTGCTCAGTTTACTGCTCATTTACTCATTTCACTTCTATTTTTCACTGCTCATTTGTTCTAAATTCACTGCTCATTTGTGCTAAATTCACTGCTCATTTGTGCTAAATGCACTCCTCATTTGTGCTAAATTCACTACTCATTTGTGCTAAATTCATTGCTCATTTGAGCTAAATTCGCTGCTCATTTGTGCTTAATTCATTGTTCATTTCTGTTAAATTCACTGCTCATTAATTTGTGCTAAATTCACTGCTCATTTGTGCTTATTTCTTTGCTGATTGGCGAGCTCTACGCTTGCCAAGGATTCCAACAAAGAAATACACTTTAGAATACATCTACGGGACTCGTCAATGCTTCCTTATTTTTCTGCGTTTTATTTTCATTCATATCCATCTTCTTCCACTCTCCCCTCCTTTTCTCCTTTACTCCTTTCCTCCTTCCCCCTCTCACACTCTCCTTTCCTCCCTCCACTTTCTCCCTCCCTCCCTCCCTCCCTCCCTCCCTCCCTCCCCTCCCTCCTTCCCTCCCTCCGATCACTCCCTTCCTCCCCATCAATATTTTTTGATCGATATTTGTGATGGTAAGAAAAATCGAGCGTACAACGGCGCACTCGGTATCTTTTTTAACTCCTTCCTCCCTCCTTCCCTCCTTCCTCCTTCCTTCTTCCCTCCCTCACTTCTCTCTTCTCCCCTCCCCTGTTTTTCCCCTCCCTCTTTCTCTCCCACCCCCCTCTCTCTCTGTCAATATTTTTTGATCGATATTTTTGCTGGCAAGAAACATCGAGCGTACATCGAGCGCACCCGGTATTTTTTTTAACTGGGCAGTTTGCTTTCCTTTGATTGGTAAACAATTGTTCCCACTTCACTGTACACCCATGCATCCATGCGTGCAAATTTGGCAGCGAATTGCAAACTGGGAATACGGTTCGTTTGCTCGATCAAACACGCCGGTTGTCGATCCGTGGAGCGTGGTTCAAGGAATCTAACGACCACCGGGACGGGCAAGATTGAAAGAAGGATGCTCGAGTGCGTTCAAAAATTCCACTTCATATAAGATATTAAGTGTATACATTTGCTGTGCATTCAATATGCATCCGCAATGTTCCTCAGTACACAACCGTTGAACATATGTGACCCGGCACAGCATAATAAGGAGTAACCCACACTTTTGAGGTCTTGAGATTTTCTAATGATGTGAATGAGTATACCATTAGCTTTCAAATGATATAAAAATATTTCCGTGTGAACTTTGTTGTAAATAGTACAAGGGGACTTCGCTCGTTCATTTGGTACCAGACACAATATAGCAGCACCAGTCTAACTCCTCGAAAGCGCCATTCAAAAAGGCAGGAACTTTACATTTTTATGAAAACAGTACACAAACACTCCCCCGAAATCCTCGTTTTTTCAATATTGAAAGACGGATTTCGGAAACATTCTTTGGACATAACATTCTCCAATACATTAACTTTCCGAAAATATTTTTTTTTTTGGATTTTTAATCGAATTGAGGAGATACTTTAACTTCAGGCGTTGTTTACTGGAAAAGTGTTTTGGTGGGATATTCCTCATGTCGCTGTGCCGGGTCACATATTCGGTTGTATTTGTTACAAATGATTATTATCAATGATACAACCAAATGACCAAAGGTACAAACCATAAACAATTCAGAATTATTAGCTTCACAGAATAGCATTCACTTCAATGAATAGCTTCTTGTTTTGTTCAAGAGCTCTTACCACCTGAGCTGCCTAGTCCTTAGATAGTTCCCTTCCCCAAAAAGTGACATATTCTTCGTCGTGGGTTTGTGCGCCAGTCAGAAGTATTTAACTACGAACCGCCATACGTCAATATGATGGCACTTGATGTCTACGTCTATTATGGAAGCACGCCTACTCTAAAGCTGGGGTTGGAATGAGTCTTGTGTCTCCAAACCAATCTTGCCCATCGACAGTTCTCAGCAATTGCAAAAATTGGTGGGTTTTACAAATTGCCCGGTCAGACAGACCAACATAAGTCATTTTTTTGATTGACCTACAACTTGTGCTGTACCAGGTAAGTCCTGACATAATATAGGCCCATACCGAGAGAAATAGTTTGTAAGTATAAACACTCCATTATATACTGTGATTTCATCATCCAAAACAACCACAGTCAATCAATCCACAAATCGAATGATCCATCTACCCCTTCATCCCCCATCCCTACATCCCTATTCTCCTCTCCTCCATCATCTCATCTCCTCCCTCCTCTCATCTCCCCCCTCCTTCCCTCCCTCCATCTTTTCCTCCTTCCCCCTTCCCCTCTCCCTCCTCTCCTCCCATCCCTTCTTCCCTTACTCCCTCTTTCTCTCATTTCCTTCTTTCCTCCTTTCCCCTATCTCCTTTCCTCAGTCCTTTCCTACTCGCCTCTGCTCCATCCCTCCTCCCCCTTGTATCCCTCAATCATTTCACATCTCCCCCATCTTCTCCCCTACTCTCCCCCTTCCCTTCCTACTTCCCTTCCTCCTTTCCTTCTGTTACCCCCCTCTTTTCCTCCTTCTCTCTTTCCCCTCCCCTTTCCACCCTGCTCCTTTCGCCCCCTCTCCCTCTCCTTCCCTCCCTCCTTCCCTACCTCCTGCTATTAACTTTTTTTCCTCTCCTCTCCTCATAGATCACTCTCTCCTACCCTCCCTCCTCCCTCCCTCCTCCCTCCCTTCTCCCTCCCTCCTCCCTCCTTCTCCTCTCCCTCTCCTGCTTCTTTTCACTTCTTCCTGCCTCCGTCCTCTTCTGCTTCCCTTCTTTTCTTCCACCCCCCTCATGTACTCTCCTCTCTCCCTCATTCCCTCCCTGCCTCCTTTCCTCAATTCCTCCTCACATCCCTCACTCCTCTCCTCCCTACCTCCTTCCCTCCCTTCCCTCTTTCCTCCTTCCCTCCCTCCTCTCCTCTCCTCACTCCTCTTTTCCCTCCCTGCCTCCTTTGCTCATTTCCTCCTCCATCCCTCACTCCTCTCCTCTCTCCCCCTTCCCCTCCCTCCTTTCCTCCTTCCCCCTCACTTCTCTCTTCTCCCCTCCCCTGTCTTTTCTCCTTCCCTCCCTCTCCCTCTCTTTCTCTCGATATTTTTTGATCGATATTTTTGATGACAAGATACATCGAGCGTACAACGGCGCACCCAGTATCTTTTTTAACTGGGCAGTTTGCTTTCCTCTGATTGATAAACAATAGTTCCCACATCACTGTACACCCATGCATCCATGCGTGCAAACTCGGCAGCGAACTGCAAACTGGGAATACGGTTCGTTTGCTCGATCAATCAAACCCGATGTCAGTGGAGCGTGGATAAAAGAATTGAACGACCACCATAATACTTTGCGAGCGTCGAAAAAGTTTATTAGGCTTGTTCAATCCTTTTGATTTTTAACTTAAGTTATTAATCAACATTTTCACAAAGTCATACATAGATATAATAATACCAGCAATTACATTTACTTGTATTATTTTAGTTCATCTATATTTTAGTTAATCTATATATTTAAAAATGAAGAAATGAAACTGATTCCTGCAGTCTTCACCGAGAAGGATCTCACAAGCACGTTCAGACTAGTCTTTCGCGCAGACCGCCCAACGCTGCGCCGCCCCAGCTTCATACAATGCACACGGTATACAATGCACATGTATCTATACATGTGTGGTTGAGTTACATATTAGCGGTCTGCATGAAAGACTAGGCGGAAAGTGCATGTGAGAATAAGTAAACATTCACGCAGGGACCGAAACGGGAACAATCCGGAAAATCGCGAAGCCTGTCGATTCGCGTGTTGCCACCGCTGGTCGATGTGGAATATACAGAAGGAACAGCATATTCTTTCAGTATCCTTTCTCGTTTTTGAGGCGGTTAGTTTGGCCCGCAAATCCTTCTCCCAATCCTCCTCGATGAAGTGATCGCTAAAGTACCGTACAAAATCACATTCACACTATTTCGATTGTATTGCCTATTGAGTATCGGCAGCCAATTTCGAGAAATTTCTCCACTTTTACAGCAGCAGCCCACTTCCTAACTAACTCAGTTTTCTTGTCCCTGTTGGGAATTACATGGGAAGTGTTTGCCAGCTTTTCCCCGCTGTCATTTTTTACAGCCAAAAGCCTGGCAGTATACCATCGTTTAGCTCAGGAGTGTACATTTACTGCACGCAGTAGGGGGCACATCCGGGCACCACATACGGCAGTTCTCCGTCGTGACGTCACACCCCGCAATGAGAGCTGGCCCCTTCGAAAAGACAGCCACGTACGGGAACGCTAATTCGACCACTGAATTCTTTCAAAGTTCCCTCTTTAAGAAAATCGTACGTGAGCGACTAATAGGTAATTGTAGGTTGTTTAAGCAAACTTTATTTTTTGGGATGCATTCCCCTTTAACGGTTTAATTTAACCCACATCTCCACCTTCCTTCTGCCCCGAAGAAAACTCGGCAGCTAGTAGTCGGTCTGGTTGAGATTACTTAGCAAATCCCTTCTTGTTTTGATGTTTTAACTTTCCACGGAGGATTGAAATTTTCACCGGCAATAAGTGTCCAAGTGTAGGTGGAGTCACAATGGCTATACTTAAACTGCACACTCTGTGTTCCCCTGATTGAGAAATAATTTCCCAATTCACTGAGCACCCGTGTAGAAATACATAGGCTGTATACTGTAACGATGTGTAAAATATGGACATGGTTGATTTGTTCGATCAATCTTTTCTGTCATCGATGGAGCGTGGTTTGAAGACTTGAACGACCAACGGAATGAGGTAGGCTACGTGGTGATTGCTTGTGTGCGTCATTGAAGGCTGGAGCCAATCGGCGCACAGCACGTCACATACCCAAAAAGCGGTGACATACCACGACGCCATCTAGGAACGAGCCTTCCAGAGAGCAGTATCTTGCGTTACCGGCGTCAGAACCGGACGACTACATTCACGACTCGCGCAAATATAGTCTGCTCCTGAAAACTCACGGGGGAAAAAAACTGAGCTTGGTGAGTATAGAAGTCAAACAAGGAATCGTCTGATCATCCAGCGAACGTCTTATTGAGTTTTGCAGTGCACTGAATTCTAACTCTTTCACCATGATGCTGCAAGCTCAACTGATCCAGTTGCTTCAGAGTATCGCGTATTTGTCTGTGACAGCATTGGGGACCCATCTCGATCTCGGCATGAAGACTTTTTATGCTGCCACAAATCGAGCTCTGGTGAACGCTGGAGCCACCGAATATATGGTGCGTTCTGCTGTCCTCTGTGGAAGGGAATGCAGCATGGACGGGACTTGCAGGTCCTTCAACTTCTACAAAAGCACCGGTTGGTGCCATCTGAGCAGCGCTACCCGGTCCACTCACCCCATGAACTTCTGCCAATCGCAGGGGAGTGTGTACTTCGATACTGACAGAGACACGCCTGCCTTGTCCATTGCCGACGACCCCTCCATCGGGACACGCCGGAGTTGCAAGACGCTGCTCAATTCTGGGCACAACTCCAGCGGCGTCTACATGATCTACCCACTCGGATCCTGTAGTATCCAAGTCTACTGCGACATGGAACTGGACGGCGGCGGTTGGATTGTGTTCCAGAGACGACAAGATGGCAGCGGAAACTTCAACCGTAACTGGGCAGAGTACCAGGCCGGGTTCGGTAACCAGTCCCGTGAGTTCTGGCTGGGCAACGACAACTTAGTGGCTCTGACCTCGGATGATTCTCGAGGGACCTGGCAGCTCCGGGTTGAACTTGAGGACTGGGATAACAACACACTGTGGTCAAGGTACGACGATTTCAAGATAGCACAGGAACTATATACATTGTATTATCGGAAATACGATACGGATAGCACTGCCGGAAACCCCCTCTCGTATCACTGGGGTAGGCATTTTTCAACCAAGGATCGTGACCACGACTGGTGGCCATATAATTGTGGGGGTTATTTTGGAGGGGGCTGGTGGTTCAAGAATTGTTATGCGGCTAATTTGAACGGGGTTTACAGGAGAGATGGGAAGATAGGCTATAATATGGGCCTGATGTGGGTAAATTCCTTATGGGGACGCCGTGTCTCCATGAAGTCGTGCAGCATGCAGATTATCGAGAACGTTTAGATTCAGGCGTTGTTTACTCGAAAAGAGTTTTGGTGGGATATTCCTCATGTCGCTATGCCGGGTCACATATTTTTCTCATTTCATTAAACGTAATTTTCGTTTAATATAAATCTTAGTAATTGTAAGTATTCCTGAAGCTCTAGTGAAGTACTTGTATTTGTACATATGCATTAATATCACAAAACCTTAACTTAGGTTCCACCCTGGTGTAAAATATTACAGAGTTATTGTATGGAATGATCCATCTACCATCTATAAGAGTTATATATCATTGACCCCAGTGGCTTAATCGTGGTAAAGATTAAGGGTATTAAGAGTATTAGTTGTAGAATAGAAAAATGAAGTCAAAACTTTCTCTTTTTTTTGTTAGATCATGACATTTTGGTGGGATATTCCTCATGTCGCTGTGCCGGGTCACATATAATGTGGTGAGGTTTCTAACAAGAAAAGTGGACTTGTGAAGACAAAATCACAGCACATGCAAAACTCACAAAAAATGGGCCTGAGCTTTAAGGGTTAACAATGTATACCGGTAACCTTTGGCGGAGTAAAACAAACAAATCAGTACTCTGGGCTAGGTCCCGGTTCCCTGCTATTGATAAAGGCTGATAACAAATAAGAATTCATATTTATACTGCATAAACAATTGATAATTAGTTTGATTTGAACATTCCCTACGCTAGAGGAAATTCATTAGTGCATCCCTCCAAAATAATGAATCGATCACATTTTATTGTTTGACGTGTTTAGCTGATAGAAGTCACCTTTAAGTAATTTAAACTATCATATTCAATATGTATAATTATTTCGAAGACATTTTCATCGATCAAATTGTGTTGTTTGACGCGTTTAGCTGATAGAAATCACTTTAAACTAATTCAAATTTGTTTATACAATGTGCATATTTTTATTTCGAAGACATTTTCATTGATTCTTCATTCTATGAGAAGAATAGTTTACCTATGTGGCATGTGGAATATCTTAAGTACAACAAAATCAAGGTAACTGGTGAACTGCACACTCTCAGCATTGGTTGCTTCAATGCTAATTGCACTACCGGTTGCTGTTATTCGGCTCATGCTGGCTGTTCAAATAAAGATCAAGTTAATGATACATATCAAAACAACCATTGCACAGAAATCCTACAAGGTAGTTTTCATGGTGGTACTGGAACATGTAGAACCGTCAAACTTGCATACCAAAGTAAAAATCGACCGAAAGGACCTTTTTATTGTTTCATAATATATATTTATATTTTGATGTTATTAGAATGATGACGTTTTATCGATTACATTTTCAATATTTTTCTCTCTGCACACCTGCATACTTATATTTCATGATCGATGTATGTAATTGTATAAAAAGGTTCAGATGACGTTGAATAAACCGATAATATGAACGAAAAGCTGCTTTCTGTAAAACCATTTTATTGTCTTTGAAAATGGTTTTGGTTTTTGAAACCCAAACTTCTTGATGTTTAAAAAAAATGTCCAGCAAATGATAGATTTTGAGATTTTCTAATGATGTGAAAGAGTATACCATTAACTTTCAAATGATATCAATTTTATTTCCGTGTGAACTTTGTTGTAAATAGAACAAGGGGATTTCGCTCGTTCGTTTGGTACCAGACACAATATAGCAGCACCAGTCTAACTCCTTGAAAGCGGCCATTCAAAAAGGCAGGAACTTTACATTTTCATGAAAACAGTACACAAACACTCCCCTGAAATCCTCGTTTTTTCAACATTTAGAGAAGAATTTCGGAAAAATCCTTTGGACATAATATCCTCCAATACATTTACTCTCCGAAAATCCCCAAAAACAAAAATTGATTTTTTATCGAATTGAGAAGATACTCTGACTTCAGGCGTTTACTCGAAAAGTGTTTTGGTGGGATATTCCTCATGTCGCTGTGCTGGGTCACATATGATTAATACATAGAGTCATGAAATACCGACGCTTTGTCTAACTACACAAGGTGTTTTTCTGTCTGCCCACCACTGGTGATTAAATTCCAAATAATTATATAAATATAAATCTAATCCACTCATCTCACCATCCATCCGTACACCCATCTATACACTAATTATTAAAACCATTTTAGTCATCAATGTATGCGTAGTCTGCGATGCACTATAATGCTATTTATAATATTGAATTAATGTTCCCAAATATAATAAAAGTTAACAAAAAAACATTTTAGTTAAATTTCATTGGTGCACTGCACACCATATCGTTGGTATTTCAAAAAACAAAAACACCCCTGTGATTAAAATGGAACCGCTTTGTTAGAGGATTATAGTACAACAGGTGCTACTCGCCTTATTTGGTAAGGTGTCAATTGAAATTCCCCTGTCTGCTCTATACAGGCCATGCAAACATTCACAGCTGCAGCACAAGTATATTATTGGACTGGTACAAACGCCGACTCGTTCGCTTTGTACAATTCACAATGCATCTTTGGACAAAATGAAATACACCGTGCAGGTCGTCAGCGCTTTCAACGCATTTTTTTTCGAATATAATTTCCTCTCTCTGCCTTGGAGAAAGGTCCTGCTAGGATCGAAACGTCAGGCCCACTAAATTTTAAGATTTACATTTTGGTAATTTTAGTCAGTAAGCAGTTTGCAACATTTTTGTATATCACCTTAAATAATTTCCTCCGCTTAATATAGTGCATCGCTAGTATGGCTTCGGCCGAGTCCGTTTCTCGACCAAAAGACAGAGCTTTACTCGAATTAATCAAGTTTCCCATTTTTTTACGGAAGGAAGACGATTTTAAAGGCCCTATACAACATCGCTAAAGGTCAAAAGATTGACACAGATTGTGTTTAGCTCAAATGGTAGTCAGAGCAAGTAGAAAAGGGCAAAAAACCGTCACGGTTTTCGCACCGTTCTTACTTGCAAGTAATTCTATTTGTCGATGTTTGAGTGAAGATTTCACGAGAAATACGGATATCGCGAGCAAATTGTCACGTGGCAGTAAGGTCTAGTGCCCAGACTGTGACCCGACATCCATACACTTGAGCAACACCGTATTATGAGCATCACTGGTGCACAGACTATACCGCTTGTGATGGCCACGTGGTTTTTCAACGCAATTAATTAGTCCCTGCGTTCGGCAAGCACTGCATTACTGCCGTACACGCATGGCGCCTAGAGCATATAGCGCTGTATACTGTATCGCACACGGGCGTATACATGTACATGACACCACTGAAGCGTACAAGGTTGCTGTACGCGGCGAGCATTATGCACCTGCTAAAATAACAGGTGTGACGCACTGGCGACGCATCGCATGTGATTATCCAGTACATTTCCTACGGAGAACATTCAGAAAACCGTATACCCACGTTCGTTTCATCACACTCAGGCGGCGGAACGGGTTTTTATACTACCGAAGGTAAGTGAATATCGCATCGTAAATCTCATTTTGAGAGGGAATAACTGCTACATTTTAATGATTGATGGGGCAGCACAACCAGATTTCTATACATTTCATTCTGAATTTCAATTGACCGATTTTGATCACTGAAATTTTAATTGCTTGCAGTAAAGCATAAATTAGAACGAATGCATCATATAGGCCTATCGAATGTCGACCGTCGAATGCATATAGGACTATGATGTGATCGCTTCCACAAACCAAACCGTGTATGCCTTCGTTTGCAGTGCATGTAATATATGGTCGGTCACAATTTCCATAGAGATTACACCTGTTGCATTATGAGGCTGCTGTTCTTTCAGAAACATGCCCGTATTTTCCAATCCGTATCCGCTATCGTAGTATAGGATGCCTATTATTTTATGCACTGGATTCCCGAAACAGATTTTTCTGCTGTAATTTCGGTTCTTACATTTCGCATTGGATTTCAAACCATGTAGTATTTGACGTGTAACATTGACCCGGCACAGCATAATGAGGAATAACCCCCACTTTTGAGATTTTGAGATTTTCTAATGATGTGAAAGATTATATCATTAGCTTTCAAATGATATCAAAATTATTTCCGTGTGAACATTGGTGTAAATAGTACAAGGGGACTTGGCTCGTTCATTTGGTACCAGACACAATATAGCAGGACCATTCTAACTCCTCGAAAGCGGCCATTCAAAAAGGCAGGAACTTTACATTTTCATGAAAACAGTACACAAACACTCCCCCGAAATTCTCGTTTTTTCAACATTTAGAGACGGATTTCGGAAAAATCCTTTGGACATAATATCCTCCAATACATTAACTTTCCGAAAATACAAAAACAAAAAATTATTGTTTTTTATCGAATTGAGAAGATACTTTGACTTCAGGCGTTGTCTACACGAATAGTGTTTTGGTGGGATATTCCCCATGTCGCTGTGCCAGGTCACATTTGCATTTCAGTCAATTCAGTGGCAGCAGCTTACTACATGTTTGTATAACCTTAAAAGGAATTATTTGAATGTATTATACGTACACCGTAAATTGATGGCAACAAATCCAAAACCTAGTTTACAAGACCCAGTTTTTACTAAAACAGCTGACAAAATTATGATTTTCTGACGCGTATAATGTATATAGTGTGTGGCGCACATTTTGTACATAGCCACGTACCGACCAGCACCCTGTTGTATATACCGTGTATTATGGAATACAATCCATGTTTGTTTTCGGCAAGAGGTTGTGCCTGAAAATAGCTACTGTTCAAATAACCATAATGTGGTCTAAGGTTGGTTTAGGATTTGTCCAATCTTTCAGGGTGTAGGGATTACACTGGAATCCTTCCCTTTTTAAAACAACCTTCTAGATGATAATAGCAAAGCCCTACACAATGTAATGGACAAATGATTTAATACGATATTATTACAGCACAGCACATTTTTTGGTCTGGGACATAAACAATAACACGATACGATGCATTGAAAACTGTATTTGCGGTGTGGCAGCACTACGGCTCACCAACAAACGGCCAGAAATAAATAAGTGCGCCAAATGCCGTTGATTTACACTTGTGTCAGCCACAAATCTCTCCGGGACTAATTAATTGAATTGGGCACTTATCCTTGGTGCAGGCTTATTGCCTCTATTGGGCCTTGCAACAGGCTGTTTATTTAGGGCATTGGCGTTAATAGCAATGCTATGGGTTCCTAGTGTTGCAACACACTAATTAAATCCAAGATGGCTCCAGCAAACCGATTATCATAACACATAACATATGTAAATCTTAAAATTTAGTGGGCCTGACGTTTCGATCCTAGCAGGACCTTTCTCAAAGGCACTCTGCCTTTGAGAAAGGTCCTGCTAGGATCGAAACGTCAGGCCTACTAAATTTTAAGATTTACATTTTGGTAATTTTAGTCAGTAAGCAGTTTGCAACATTTTTGTATATCACATAACATTATGTCATTACATCATAACATAACTCATATGTGTTATACACAAAACATATCACAACTTTTGTTGAAAAAAATAAGAGGCCTTTGGAGTCTAGAAAAGTTCAACCGTAGGACAACCCCGGGGGTTCAATGTTCAATTTCGTGTGCAATTTTGAACACATTTGGCTTTCAATCTGGCCCTATATTGCTGTGGAAGTGGAGGGATGCTAACCAAATTCCTTGGATAAATTCGGCGTGGATGACTACACAGTTTGGGTGTGTATTTGTTCTGGGGGTAATAAGCAGAAAATCCAACCGGATAAGAACAGATTGAAAAGAAAATGTGAGATTAAGGTCCAATCTACAATTTAAAGTATCGTTACAAGACCGGAAAAAAAAATTCCCCTCGAAATTTTTTTCTACTGCGTTCTATGGGAGCTTTTGTGTTCTACACATTTAGGCCAAACGTCTGTGCAGGTTCTCGGTGTCAACACGCTCTTCGACGTCAACATGCTCCCCTAGCTGCCTAAACATTAGTGTCGGACAGTGCGGACCAGGCGCGCTCACTGTGCGGGACGGGTACTACCTGACCAAAAACATTGGAGGACTAAGGAGCATGATGACGTTGAAGAGCAAGGAGCTGCACCCATGTTCTCTCAAAAGCAGTCGCCGTTTTGAGCTCGCTCAATTGAAGGGGAGGGGATTCAAATAGGCCTATGGGCTGAACCAGGCGGTAAACAAGATGGATGCGAGAAATCTAGCCAATTGGCCAACGTAGCCCAGCATTTTTCTTAAAGGGATAACACAACATTGGTCGAGGTCAAAGAATAGCATCCATACGTTGTCTGATCCAACATATATATGTAATAGCACACCTGTGAAAATTGCAGCTCAATCCGCCAACCGAGTCTTGAGAAAATAGTGGAAAACCGCTTCATTTGTTTCGCGAAAATACAGCGTTCAACGAATGGTTACGAAAGATCGTGTAGATCTTTGGGGTGAGACGTAAACTATTTCTTTTAGGAGATAGTTGAAGCCAAGCTGTGTAGTGATAAATTGATGGATGAAGCATATAGGCCTTAGCATTTTATATTTCAATTTAGTATCTAGCCGATTTTTAAAAAGGCAAAAATTAACCTTAGCTTAGCTACAAATGTATGGCAACACGGCATGCATTTGAAAAACTTACGAACATGAGGAATTCGCTGTTCGCTTTATGAAAACAATGCATTTTGTTGCCTGTGATATGAATAGCACAGGGTGACCTCATCCTGACCTTCAAAATGTGTTTGAATTCGTAAACTCTGGCTTCATGGTCCGAAACAGTTGCTGCGTACATACAATGAATAATCAATGCTTATTGATACTGTGGTTGTACTACCATTAGATAATCAATGGCATGCAAAATATCTTTCGTAAGGAGAAATATTTCCAAACAAAGACTGAATAATGTTTCGTACTGAATACGGATACCCGAAAAGGATTTGATCGATTTTTTCTACTCTCGTGGCCAAATGCCAAATTGCGGTAAAATGTACAGTAAAAAGTACAGTACAAGTAAAACAATATCATAACTACAATAGGGATGGATACACAATTTAAAAAAAAAAATCATTAGAAAAAAAATTACGTCAATTAATAGACAATCCCTTTATGATCCTAGCTATTTTAGGAAGTACCGCTTTCTGGAGTGATCCGATCATCACCGATTACATGGAGTACGGCAGTTAACGCTCGAATGCTTCCGACTGGCGCCCCACCTCGGTTATTTGACTACGTGGGGAGACCAACCACAGACAAAAATAACATACACCGTATAGGCCAACGTCATCACCTTCTCTTTGGCCCGCGCGCAAAAGAGGTTTTTTTGTGTGCGGGGCGCGCTAAAGATTTCCTTTTGCGGTCACTATAAAAAGTGTTGAGTTTGTGAACTGGTTTAGTCTTACAATAGTTTTCTCGATAAATAGAGAGGTGATCAAAGTCACGCGATGTATCGTTGCTAGAAGCGACGTTTCGGTTGCTAACTGCTAACCTTCATCAGGCAACTGAAGAAAGTGCGCTGCGGCGTCCGTTTATATCCGCTCCGTCGGTTCCTGTGTGCCGGTTTGCGGACGTCGTAGTGGTGACCGTGCGGTTTGGCGCGCGGCTCTGGCGTCCTCCAGCGGGCCTACCCGTGGTGGGCCGGCGGTCGTGGCGACGGATGGTGGGGAGCCAGAAACCGGGGATGTCAACACCGCTGTCTCGATTGATGTTATTATGTCGAAGTCGGATATGAATGGCCTCCTTGACGCGTCTGGTGTACCAATGCGGTTCGTGGTCGATACACCGCACATCGTCCCAATTGGGCCGGTGACCAGCTCCCCAAGCATGCTCAGCTACTGCAGATCTGTCCACACAGGAGAGTCTCACATCACGCTGATGCTCTTTGATCCTCTCTCCGATGGGCCTGCCGGTTTCGCCGATGTAGACCTGGTCGCACTCGCCACACGGGATGTCAGTTTTCTCGATGTTATAATTTTCTATTTCAGGTACACTGTGCGCACAGGTATAATCTGTTCGCCGGAATGACGAATTTCCATCTCCGAGGGACGGGACTGGAGGACCACAGCCTCTTGAACGAGGAGCAGGTGGTGAGGAAGCGCAGCGACCAGCGGGCCTCGGGGCGCGGCGGCCGGCGACGGTCGGCCAACTCCTGCGCCTGCTGGGGGCTGGTGGCTTTCCTCTCCGCCCTCTGGCTCACCTTCCTGGCTCTCTGGCTCTACTGCAACTACTTCGCCGGGCCCGGGGCAGCGGCGACGGGCGGCGAGTGGCGCGGGCCGGCCGCTGGCAACAGGCCCGCACGCCTGATCGTCCTACCGGAGAGCCTAGCCGACGAGACGGGCGCCTACTGCTTAGACGGAAGCCCGCCCTCGTATTACTACCGCAATGGTGAGCAGACAGTCCGACAAGAACGTAACCCATGACGATCCTAGTGACGTCATGACGATCCTAGTGACGTCATGACGATCCTACTGTGACGTCATGACGATCCTAGTGACGTCATGACGATCCCAGTGACGTCATGACGATCCTAGTGACGTCATGACGATCCTAGTGACGTCATGACGATCCTAGTGACGTCATGACGATCCCAGTGACGTCATGACGATCCTAGTGACGTCATGACCATCCTGGTGACGTTTTGACGATCCTAGTGACGTCTTGACGATCCTAGTGACGTCATGACGATCCTAGTGACGTCATGACGATCCTAGTGACGTCTTTATGGGTAGCTAAGAAGTTTCTCTCTCATACAATAAGTTGATGGTCTTTCTCTTAGATAAGACTTATGGATGGCGGATGAAGCAATACAGGAGGGCTTGCGGTGACCTCATGTATACAATAAGATCTCTTAAAGAATAAGATCTCTTAAAGAAGAAGTATACATGGTTCTGAAGAGTTCATGACGATCCTATTGACGTCTTGGTGGATAGCTAAGCAGTTTCTCTCTCAAACATGGTGTGACCGCAAACCTTCCACATGGTTCTTTCACGTACCATGCAAACTTTCAGATCTCATTCATCTGGCTCTTGAATGGCCGGTTGATTCGGTATTTTTTATTACAGATTTACATCATTTCATTTGACCCCAAAAAATAATGACATCTCTGCATTTACCTGGCGCTCTCTCAGCATCATCGGAGGTACGCATCAACTCGTGGGTCGTCCATCTCCACGGCAGCGGCTTCTGCTACAACGACACGTCGTGCCTTCGGCGCAGCGGCACCCCCGCGGGGTCATCGCGCATGCTCCCTGGGGAGCGAGAGTTCAACGGCCTCCTGTCGGCCGACGTCACGGTCAACCCGGACTTCCACGACTGGAACGTGGCGGTCATTCACTACTGTGACGGGGCCGCATTTTCTGGTGGGTGTGGAATAATACAAAGGGGGGGGTGCTCTTCAGTTCAATTCCTCGTCTTATAGTATAGACTCATGCATTACACTGTGAACACCTAAACGTTGAGAATGGGTAAAAATATCATTTAGCCGTGAAAAGATAATTCACTGTGTTTTTACCCCTATTTCATGGAGAAGCACTATCTGGGCTCCAGCCGGGTAGGTCATGAATAATTCAACATTATGACGTATATGAACAACTTGGGAAGCACTATCTGGCCTCCAGCCGGGTAGGTCATGAATAATTCAACATTATGACGTATATGAACAACTTGGGAAGCACTATCTGGGCTCCAGCCGGGTAGGTCATGAATAATTCAACATTATGACGTATATGAATAATATACATGTACTGCACAATGTACAGTGTATATTCACTTCACTTCTACGTCACTTTGTTGAATTATTCATGACCTACCCGGCTGGAGCACAGATAGTGCTTCCCTATTTCATGGCACACAGTTAGCCAAGTCATTTTCATGGTGTTTTCACCACTGGTCTCCAAGGCCACATTCCTGGTGGTAAATGGCTAGAGGTAGAAGTATCTGGGAGTGACAGGTACAAGGACACAATACAGTACCTCTATGGGGGGCTGGTGGTCCCTACTGGTAATTGAATTAGCCAAGATGGAGCTTGCCACAATAGATATTCACGGGGTTTTTTTCACGGTCTCTATGTGACCTGAAGATGTCCTTATCAGGTCAGAGAAGCGATTATTTTCAAGGTGAATTCACTGTAAAATGCACCGTGAAACCACAGTGACTTTTTAGTTTCACGGTGAAATATGACATTTTCAAATCTGACGCGTCGATCATGCGCGTGCGCGTTACGGACAAGGACATCGAGCCCTGGTGATTGTGTCTGCTGCCACCTAGCGTCTGATAACGTCTCACTAATTTCCGCAGGCAACCGGGACGAGCCCGTCCGGCACAACAACACCGCCATCTACTACCGAGGGGCGAGGGTGTTGGACGCGGTCGTGTATTATCTACTCCACTCAGCAGGGCTGGCCGAAGCCGATAGGATCATCTTCAGCGGGGACTCGGGTGAGTGTGCGGGACGCGTTTTTTTTTCCGTACCAAAAATAACGCGTCAGGTTGGCCCCTTATTTGCAATCGTGCGACTTGAATGAAGACCAACGCGATTTCCGCGGCTCGTTGCCAACTCGCCCACTATAGTCTACTTGCCCCTTGCCAAATCGCCCACTAGTCTACTTGCCTCAGGCCTTGCCAACTCGCCCACTAGTCTACTTGCCCCTTGCCAACTCGCCCACTAGTCTACTTGCCCCTATATAGCCAACTCGCCCACTAGTCTACTTGCCCCTTGCCAACTCGCCCACTAGTCTACTTGCCCCTTGCCAACTCGCCCACTAGTCTACTTGCCCCTTGCCAACTCACCCACTAGTCTACCTGTCCCTTGCCAACTCGCACACTAGTCTACATGCAAACCCGGGACAAGTGGATTACTCACTCGCTGATAAAAGAATGCTCCTGTTTGTTGCTTGGATTCCACAGCTGGAGCACTGGCCGTGTATCTGCACGCGGACCACGTCCGTAGTCTCGTCCCAGGCGCCGTTTGGTTCAAAGCCATGGCCGACGGCGGATTCTTTCTGGACGAGAAGAACGCCACCGGGGACCCGCAGTGGCGCACAGCCTTGAGAGGAGTCTACGACATGCAGCACGTGGAAGGTTGGTATTCGGCACACGCGCAGTAACGTTTCTATTCTGTTTTTATTTTTTCGAAGAGTGGGGAATGATTAGGACAAAGGACGGTAAATAAATTATAGTATAGGCCAAAAGTGGGATCAACGAAGGGAAGGGCAAGCAGTATGGAAGGGATCAAAGGAGGGTAGCTGGTAGACAGACCAGGGTGAGATCAAAGGGAAGGGTAGGCAGTAGGGAAGGGATCAAATGAGGGAAGCTGGTAGACAGACCAGGGTGAGATCAAAGGGAAGGACAAGCAGTAGGGATGGGGTCAAAAGAGGAAAGCTGGTAGACAGACCAGGGTGAGATCAAAGGGAAGGGCAGGCAGTAGGGAAGGGATCAAAGGAGGAAAGCTGGTAGACAGACCAGGGTGAGATCAAAGGGAAGGGTAGGCAGTAGGGAAGGGATCAAGGAGGGAAGCTGGTAGACAGACCAGGGTGAGATCAAAGGGAATGGTAGGCAGTAGGGAAGGGATCAAAGGAGGAAAGCTGGCAGACAGACCAGGGTGAGATCAAAGGGAAGGACAAGCAGTAGGGAAGGGATCAAAGGAGGGTGGCTGGTAGACAGACCAGGGTGAGATCAATGGGAAGGACAAGCAGTAGGGAAGGGATCAAAGGAGGGAAGCTGGTATATAGACCAGGGTGAGATCAAAGAGAAGGGCAAGCAGTAGGGAAGGGATCAAAAGAGGAAAGCTTGTAGACAGACCAGGGTGAAGAGAAGGGCAAGCAGTAGGGATGGGGTCAAAAGAGGAAAGCTGGTAGACAGACCAGGGTGAGATCAAGGGGAAGGGCAAGGAGTGAGTATAAAGGGATGACGAGAAAAGCTGGAAGGGTTAAATCAAATGAAATAAGATACCCTAGGGAGTAAGGCAGTAATTAGGTTTAGTATAGAGGGGAGAAAGATCAAAGTGAAAAGTGGGGGTGAATGTCAAGGAATGTTTATCAGTAAACATACAAGAACCTCATACAATAATGTGTCGCATATCTTGCTCAAAGGAAATCTAGACGAGGACTGTTTACTGGCCAAGAGTAGGAGCAGTAAGTGGGAGTGTTTCTTCCCCGAGTATGCCTACCCGTACGTCACCACGCCGCTGTTCGTCCTCAACGCTGTCTACGACCCGTGGGTTCAGCGCCACGTCCTCAACTCCCCCAGCTGCCGGCCGGCCGAGTGCAGCGCGGACCAGCAGGCGGTCCTGCGGGGCCACCGCCGGGCCTTCCTCGGCCGCACGGACCAGGTGAATCGCTACGACAAGGACGGCATGTTCGTCACCTCCTGCTACGCCCACTGCCAGGCCATCTGGGACGGGCCGTGGTCCGGCTTCCGAGTGGCCGGAGCCGAGGCTAGGCGGGCCTTCGCCGACTGGTACTACGACAGGGTTGCGCCCGAGGCGTCGCGGAGGGTGGACTGCGACGCCGGGTACCAGTGCAACCCCACGTGCGCGGTCACGTGGACGCGCGACTACAACACGTCACTCCTGCCCTATGACCCGTGCACAAATTGCTGAGGGCTCCAGACTCTCGCGGTGGATTTTACAAAGCCTTACGATGCATCGTAACTCAACCTTTCATACGACGGCTAACCGTATGGTTTCTGTGCATCACTTTTCGTCTTGCGATTAATCGTAAGTTACGATGGGTTTGATGAAGTCAACCCCTAGTCAGCCAAAACAACTTTTGTAACTGTGTCAGCAATTCATGTGTGCAACTTATCATGTCTAACATACTGGAATGTTTTTACGCGAGGATGTAAGCGTACACCTATATGGGTTGAAAAACCCCAATCATCAAACTTTACCATTTTTTGTACATGGGTGAACGTTCCTATAGGCCATACAGCATTGTCCAGGGAGGGTATTGGTGATAACTATCGCGGGCATGTTACAGTTTTTGCCTCGTGAATTAATGAGATATATATATGCAGACCGACGTATGAAGCTCAATCCCCGAATAGAATCCCACACGTTTCAATGGGCGACCAGAAAACAACGACTTGTGCGACCAGTTTTTAGGCAGTTAGCTCTGTGGGCAACAAAAATCGCCCATTGAAACGTGTGGGATTCTATTCGGGGATTGAGCTTCATACGTCGGTCTGCATATATAACTCGAATTAATTTGATGTTGAATAGATCGTTTGCACGGGCAGCCATCTTTGGGGCCTTCTAGTGTTATTAAAATTCAGTGACAATGCAGGTACAAAGAGTACACTCTTGCCTATCCAAGAGGAACAAAGACTAGGCCCCAAAGATGGCCGCCGGTGCAAGCGATCTATAGTGGTGACTTAGTCCGAGTAACTTGGACCCGACAAGTCACATTTTTTATCGAATTTTGAATTTTTTAGATTCGGGTGTTTTTGGGGGGTAAATCTAGGGATTTCGGTCGGGGTATTTTTTCAAAGATGACATTACCACATTGCATAGCCATGATCCTTGGAACCTACAATCGCCCGTCCCTCAAAATTTCCAAATTTGATAAAAAAGGGTGACTTGTCGGATCCAAGTAACTCAGACTAGTGGTGACTTAGTTTGTATTCACCGTATGTGAATGAAAACATAATACCAGCAATTTAACAGAAAAGAAGATATCATTACACTATAAACAAAGAAAACAACATAATGTAAAGTTCGTGCATTAACACGCAACACACCCAACATTGATGATTCCTAAATACAACAAAATACTAGAACAAATCCAAGCAATGTTTGCATAAAATGAGCTATCAGAAAACCGATGAATTGTTTTTATTTAACATTCGCTGCTTCAACGTTCCATCCACAAAACAGACAATTGTTTGTTACACTCAGTGTTTACATTTTTGCCATTTTAACAAGACATCAGGCTACCGAAATTGTCACATTATGTCTGGCTCCAAAACGAAATAAGTACTCTAAAAAATTGAACCAAAAAAAGAAATTGTATTTGTTAAACCTAATACTAGTAGAATTATAAGACATACCATACGTTACTTTATCTAAGGGTGACATTGGTAGTATGTTTTGTACCTAAACTTTTTTACTTGACAAAAGAAAATCACCCTTTCTTATTAAACACCCATTGTATGAAAATAACACTCACAATGTAGCCGAATGCAAATTATAAATGACAATGATGCAATAAATGTATCAATAAAACCTGTACTTCCTTAATATTCTTCCAGTATATAGCCTACTGATTTGAAGATCTTATATCGATATTTTGAAAACTGTTTTTTTTGTCATGCCTGCCTATGTTGTAGCACATTCAAACCAGTCGATTGTTATTGTTATTTGAAGCAATAGTCATATCCGAAGCAGGTAGCACGTAAGTCTTCACATCCAGGCCATTTCGTACCCAAGATACTTTCTGAACGAGCCGGGAAAAACAGAAAGTTCTCTGAACCAGAGCCCTTTTCCAAAACCCGGCTTAGGCTTCGGCTCCGGCTTCGTCTCTGTTATCCGAAAGCTGAAAAGACAGGTTGGAGTTCTTTGTTGAAGTTGAAGCTTTGGATTTCGTTTTCAAAACGCAGTATTTCATTCTGAAACGGAAGCCAAAAGCCTCCTCTTTTCAGCCTTGTACATTAAAACGGACGAAAGAAAGAAAGACAAAGCCGGAGCCTGAGCCTAAGCCGGGTTTTGGAAAGGGGCCCTAAACAGGAGCTGGACTTGTAGCCGATCACGCCACCTACGTCGGTATGGACAGAGAGCGTTCTGCACCACAAATGGACCAGTAACGAGTACCAAGGGAGTTTGTCGTTTAATGTACATTGTACATACATGTACTGTACAACGAGTATTCCAAAAAAATGTTCAGGGTATAGCATAGAGAAATTAAAGTTACCAGATGATACTTTTACACTTTGAGGAAATTAAAAATGACCTACATTACACAGCTTCAGCAAGAAATGAACTAGTTTGTTTCAACAAATTTTGAAGTATTTGTAATATACTGTATTTGGAATGATAACATTCCGGCAGGTTAATTGAAAACGTGACTCAGAACTTTGTGATTTTTTTTGTTTTAATGACAATTTTTTTTTAACTTGACCGAGATTTGAAGCCGAGACCTCTGGTTGTGTGTACAAGCGCTCTTCCCATCTTAGCTATCAAGCCCTTAGATGGTGGCCTTCCAAACATGTACATGTACTATGTGTACTATATGTACTACATGTAGTACATGTACATACATGTACTACATGTAGTACATTTACTACATGTACATGTACTACATGTACACATGTAGTGCATGTACACGTGTAGTACATGTATACGTGTAGTACATGTACATGTACTCCTTTGGCTGGGGTGGGGGCGCCAGTCAGAAACTTTCAAACCACAACTGTGGTATGTCTCCAGGGATCATGCCCCTTGCTTTCAATGATAACTTTCAATTTGACTAGTTGGTGATTTTCAGTTCCATCAAATTATTCTTTGCTAATTGTATTCCATTTTCAAATTCAAACTGGTTTTTAAAGGTTTACCAAGTGCTTGATAATTGCAATAAACATGCAGATGGTACTTTTTTTATACGATACCTTTGGATTTGAGCTCTTTCATTATGAGTCAGGGTAAGTTCTGTTGAATTGACATACTGTAGATTTGATGACCATGGCTTCAACCTCAGGGAATTCGGAGCTCCGGTGAAGTTGCAGCGCCGGGCCCTCCAAATTGTCCATTGTTGTCCAAGTTTTAAACAAAGACTTCTTTGTTTCTCTTCAATGGTCATCCCCTTCAGTTGCCACAAGCACTGAATGTTTGAATGCTTCAGCTGAGCAATGAAATGGGCCCTTAGGATCTCTGAGCAGAATATCAAGGAAGTATTGGCTCTTAGTTTGGTCTCTAATCGTCATCCTCATGGGTGCAGGTCCAAATACCACACATCACCACAAGCATTATTTTGTGTGTGTGTGTAGAGGACTGTATACCACAACATACCACAGGAAAAACCATGCGTGGTTAATTGTGGTTTCAATGCCTAATTGTGGTAAATTGTGGTTTCAATGCCTAATTGTGGTTTCTTCCTTTGGTCTCTAATCATCCTCCTCTTCGGTCGGCCCTTCAGGCTGAGCGTCGCCTCCGCCGGAGTTCAGCAGCACCGCGGGAGGGGGCGGCGGGGGTACAGGCAGGGGCATGCCCCCGGGTGGCATGGCGCCCGCCGGGGGGAAACCCGGGGGCATAGGGGGCGGCTTCATGCCCATCAGGGTGGGGAGCTGGGGCATGCCGGGCGGGGGCGGGATAGCCCCGCCGCCCGAGGGCGGCGGGAAGAGAGACGGAGGCGGCGGCATGGGCGGGCGGTCCATCAGGGGCGGGCGGTCCGGGCCGGGCGCCGCCCCGCCCGGGGGCTGGGGGGGCCCGCCCATGCCAAAGGGCATGGGCGGCGGGGGCTGCATGGGAGGGCCGCCGCCCGGCATGGGGCGGGGAGGCGGCGGGCGCCCTTGAAACCCGTCGGGCGGGGGCGGGCCTCCTCGGAAGCCCTCGGGCGGGGGTGGGGGTGGCCCTCTGCCGCCCCGGCCATGCATGGGAGGGGGCGGGCCAGAAGGAGGTGGGCCGCGGTTGAACGGGCGATCGTCCTGGGGCGGGCCTCTGCTCGGCGGTCCGTCCCGGGGGCCTGGGTTGGGTTTGGGCTCCATCTTGAAGTGGAACTGCAAGAAAAACTGCAGAGACAAACCACAACATTGAGCATGACATGATGTTTTGCGTCGAGGAGAATGTAATTCAATGAGGTGTTGGCCTTGCTCGACGTGATAAGCACTGAATGCTCAGTGCTTTACCCAATGCCTGATGACAACATTTCAGGCAGCTCGGGTGGGATTCGAACCCGCAACTCCCACTTCCTAAGACGTCTGCACTAGAAAGCAGTTTGAATCCCGTCCGAGCTGCCTGAAATTTTTGCAAGCTGGTAACTCAGTTAGATAAAACTTGTAGGTTTGCACGATGGAATTACATTGAGGAAAAGTTGCGGTGACACCATGTACGTCATCTTTTCTGAGAATGAGCGTAGCTCTGAGAAGAGCCACAAATCACCATACCAATGGAATCGCCAAACCAATGAAATCACCATACCCATGAAATCACCATACCCATGAAATCACCATACCCATGAAATCACCATACCAATGAAATCACCATACCCATGAAATCACCATACCAATGAAATCACCATACCAATGAAATCACCATACCAATGAAATCACCATACCCATGAAATCACCATACCCATGAAATCACCATACCAATGAAGCATCACGCATTCTGACTGTGCAGTGGCCAGCTTTGGTATCCTCTGGTTTCCAGGCCAGTGCTCAAGTGGTGGCCTGGCCAACAGGCCACTAAACTCCTCTCATTCCCTTACCTGCTTGGTCTCCTTGTTCCAGGACGTCCAGAATCTGGTCTCCGACTTGTCCACCTCTCGGCTGGGTACCTAGCAAGTGATGGAACAGAACACTCAGTGCATCTGGCATATGAAGTACCACAGTGTTTCCAGGAGGATAGTTGTGTGGGCCAAAGATATCTGCAGATTCCTAGTCAGTGAAAACTTAATGGTTCTAGCCATAAGCAACACAAGGCCCCTCCTTACCCTTTCCCCTCGGTCAAAGGCCCTTTTCCAAAACCCGGCTTAGGCTCAGGCTCTGGCTTTGTCTTTCTTTCTTTCATATGTTTTCAAAGTACAAGGCATGGAAACGGGAGGCATTTGGCTTCATTTCTGAATGTTACACTGCGTTTTCAAAAAAGAATCCAAAGCTTCAACTTCAACAAAGAACTCCAACCTGTGTTTTCAGCTTTTGGATAACAGAGACGAAGCCGGAGCCGAAGCCTAAGCCGGGTTTTGGAAAAGGGCATAAATGGACACAAAGCTGGGCGGCCTATCTCTAACCTGTGTTTCTGGGCTTTTGGAAAGCTGAGAGAAGGCTGAGGTCATGAGGAAATGAGACTGGGTCCGATTGCACAAAATCACACTGTGCTTCACGAGTGAATTTGTGCAAGACAATACCGTGATGAATTGGAAGATGCCGTCACTTCTATCAATCATCTACAATCATCTACCAATCGCCTACCAAGCAACTCTCAATCACCAATCAAACGTCTATCAATTATCTATCAATCATCTACCAATCAATTATCAATCGCATATTAAATGTCTATCATTCATCTATTAATCGTCTATCAATCATTTCTCAATTGTCTATCAATCGTCTACCAATCAGTTATCAATCATCTACCAATCACCAATCATTTACAAAATCGTCTATCAATTGTCTATCATTCATCTACAAATCATCAATCAGTTATCAATCGTCTATCAATTGAATATTAATTGTCTACCAATCGTCTATCAATTGTCTATCAATCGTCTATCAATTGTCTATCAATTGTCTATCTATTGTCTATCTATTGTCTTTCAATCGTCTATCAATCGTCTATCATTCATCTATCAATCAACTATCAATTGTCTACCAATCGTCTATCAATTATCTATCAATTGTCTATCAATTGTCTATCATTCATCTATCAATCAGCTATCATCTATCAATCAAGGGCTACATGACTCACCTTGAAGGCGATGGTCTCATAGGGTTCAGCGGCAAAGAGAAGGTACTGCCACTTCTTGTCGGGGGGCTCCACCCTCTGCTCGTAGGCCGACATGAAGCGGTGGCGAGGCCCGATTCCCTCGGCAATCTCCGGATAGTCAATCTAAACAATGAGCAGTTCAGACAAAAAGACATTTCATTGTATGAATCTCAGAAGTTAGAGGGCCTGACATTTCCATCCTAGCAGGACCTTTCTCAAAGGCCTTTGAGAAAGGTCCTACTAGGATCGAAACGTCAGTGGAGTGGGATGGGATGGGTTGAGGTGGGATGCTGTGGGATTGGGTGGGATGGGGTGATATGGGATGGAGTGGGATGGAATGGGTTAAATGAGGTAGGGTGGAGTGGGATAGGGTGAGATGAGGTAAGGTTTAGGGTGATGCGTTGAGGAGGAATGAATTACCTGAAACAGAAGGCTTTACTGGGTGAGATGGGATGGGGTGGAGTGGGATAGGGTGGGATGAGGTGAGGTTTAGGGTGATGGTGTGAGATGGGATGGGGTGGAGTGGGATAGGGTGGGATGAGGTGAGGTTTAGGGTGATGGGGTGAGATGGGATGGGGTGGAATGGGATAGGGTGGGATGAGGTGAGGTTTAGGGTGATGCGTTGAGTAGGAATGAAGTACCTGAAACAGAAGGCTCTGCTGGGTTAGATGGGATGGGGTGGAGTGGGATGGGATGGGTTAAATGAGGTAGGGTGGAGTGGGATAGGGTGAGATGAGGCAAGGTTTAGGGTGATGCGTTTAGGAGGAATGAAGTACCTGAAACAGAAGGCTTTGCTGGGTGAGATGGGATGGGGTGGAGTGGGATAGGGTGGGATGAGGTGAGGTTTAGGGTGATGTGTTGAGGAGGAACATACCTGAAACAGAAGGCTTTGCTGGCCAAGGTTTGGATCACGCTGTTTGGTCACTATAAGGGAAAGAAACAAAAAATAGAAAAACCAAATTAGTACAAAAACTAATTACATTATTGACAGGGATGTAAGTGACAGACAAAGTCATTTCCCGAAAATCACCAAAGGCCAATAAATTGTGCGACTCCAAGTGAACACTTACGGGACGGAGAGATGCGATTGTGAGATTCACGGCAGGGGTGCAGGCGCCCTTCAGTTTTTAGGGTTTTAACAAATCAAATTGAGCAGTTTGAGATACCAGTTTAACATCAAATAAAAAATAAAAAAAAAATATCACGCCATTTCCGGAATTTCCGGAAACTGTCTTACATCCCTGTATTGAGTATAATGTTAAAACAAAAACTGTTTTTGCAAACTGCTCACTGACTAAAATGACCTGCAATACAGACGTTTCGATCCTAGCAGGACCTTTCTCAAAGGCAAAGTGACAAGGACATACACAGACAGTCAGGTGAAGGGAACCCCTGACACATATGATGTACATTGATTGTGTGAGTGTGAGAATCGAGTCGGACTCACAAGTCACACAAGTCCGGTAAGCACGCACCTTTGTAACCAGGACGTCCGATCTTGACAAACTTCTTGATGTCGACTTTGGTCTTCTCCAGAAGAGCTGGCTGTGCTGGGGCATCCTTGGCCTCCTTCGCTGCCCTCCTCGCTCTGGGAAGCCGGAAGAGAATAGGAAGTCAATACAAAAAAACTGGCTCCCCAACAACAACCGCTGCCCCAGCACGGAGGGGGCTGCTGTGGGACGTAGTGTGAAAAGCCCTTAAGCTACTCAGTGTGTGGTCAGTGTGTGTCAGTGTGTTGTCAGTGTGTGTCAGTGTGTGGTCAGTGTGTGTCAGTGTGTGGTCAGTGGGTGTCAGTGTGTGGTCAGTGTGTGTCAGTGTGTGGTCCATGTGTGTCAGTGTGTGGTCAGTGTGTGTCAGTGTGTGGTCAGTGTGTGTCAGTGTGTGGTCAGTGGGTGTCAGTGTGTGGTCAGTGTGTGTCAGTGTGTGGTCAGTGTGTGGCGACTTACAGGTTCGACTGATGCTTCTTGCCCTGTGTGTGGGCCAGATAGCTGCCTTCGTTGTTGTGGAGAGTCAAGCACAGTTTGCACTCGTAGGAGCCCAGGTGGTTCTTCATGAAGTAGGGATCCTGAAAGCAGAGAAGGAGGGCGACAACCAACAGTCATTCCCTCTGCCTTGAGTCAGGCTACTGAATGCAAAGCTCAGGTAAGAAACCCAACGACCCTCATAACGCCAGGGAAAGGACTGAATTGGAGTGATCACTGGAAAAATAACTAATTTCCTGTTTCATAAAAATTAGGAGGGCCTGACGTTTCGATCCTAGCAGGACCTTTCTCTTGATGTTTCGATCCTAGCAGGACCTTTCTCTTTGCTAGGATCGAAACGTCAGGCCCTCCTAATTCTTGAAATTTTCCAAATTTGAAAAAAAAGTTTAACAAAAATAATTAAAATTTATTGGGCCTGACGTTTCGATCCTAGCAGGACCATTCTCACTCTGCCTTTGAGAAAGGTCCTGCTAGGATCGAAACGTCAGGCCCAATAAATTTTGAGATTTGAATTTTGGTAATTTTAGTCAGTACGGTAAGCAGCTTGCAACCTTTTTGTATATGTCACAAAAATTGAAAAAAAAAAAAAAATACAAAGAAATTAATTTTTTTAAAATAAAATCACGCCATTTCCAGAAATCCGGCAATTTCTGTAAGCATAATTTTTTTTTTTTTTGATTTTTTTTAAATTTTTTATTTGGCCTGACGTTTCAATCCTAGCAGGACCTTTTTCACTCTGCCTTTGAGAAAGGTCCTGCTAGGATCTAAATACCTGAATGTCATACTCAGGACAATAGGTACCCAGGTAAAGATGACGTAGCCTCCCTTGAAATGGAGAGGGATTTGCTCACCTTGTTGAGGTCAATGGTTTCCAGGGCCAGCTGCCTCAGCCTCTCCCTCCTATCCCGGTTGCTCTCCGACTCCGAGGCTACTCCGCCACCTCCCGTCTTCCCTCCCGCCCGGTTCTGGAAGTCCATGGCGACCTCTGACCTTCCTTCTTCTGGCTAGGAGAATGTGAGTCTGCCGTCTGCTCTGCCACCAACCTAAAGTAAAGACGACCATGAATCAAATGACATTCTGCATTGGAGTCATTGGTTTATTGGAACGCAGTGGCTGTGTTTACGGCAGTCGTCCATGTGGTTCCCTGACGTACTTAGCAAAATTTGTCAGGATGTTTATCTCTTGGAACCAGACTATCAACGAATAGTCTGGTTCAATCAGCCTGCAATGCTGACGAATACTTTCATGTGAGGGAACTATATGGACGACTGCCTTAACAATACTCAATAGCCACTGCGTTATTGGAAATACATCTCAAATTTGTCATCCTACGTATCTAGAACTGAGAAGCAAGCAGCCCACTGCACTACACTGCACTCTGCAGGCTAGAATTGAAACTTGAAATCTGAAATGGTGGCAGGGATCAACTTCAAGTTGCAAAATCATTTTATCAAAAACACTTTCTAATTCTAGATCAGTGACAGGGGCAGTGCGTTTGAGTTGGATAAATCTAAACTGGACTCACTGCCGTTGGCGTTGCACTGGAACTTTTGGAAGTTTTTGGAACTAATAAAAAAGTAATATTTGTAATAATAAAATTTAAATTCAATGAAATCGACAAAGAAATAAAGTTAACGAACAATGCCCCACGTGTAACCAAGACCACCGTGGCAAGTATGACGATTTGTGCATTAAAAAAAGACCGGTTTGAGTCTATGTTACTCGGCAAGCGGACGGCCTTTCAAAACTTTCGTCTTGCCCTTGTGATTGTCTTGGTAATAATTTACATTCTTTTACGCTATGAATTATGTTCTCTAAAACAGAAGTTCTTCAGAACCAAGCATTCACAAATACATCACGAAAATATCATTGTTATTGATAGAAAAATAGCCAACGTTTACCTGATGTTTATGATACAAAATTTCACAAGTCGAACACCGGTCTTGCGCGTTGTCGGCACACGCTTCAAAGATTAGTCTGATACCCGAGGTGCTTGCTGTTATTTAGAGCCAAACGGATGTGGATGCCAGACTTTCGAATGAGCCTAAAAATGTATTAATTTAGTTTTAACAAAATAACATTTCTGAAGATAGTAAACAATATTAAAATAGATTTCAAAACTTCCTATAGCAATATGTTTTTAGTTTCATGGAATTTGTCCATTATTAATAGATATTTCCGTTATAAAAAAAAATCAAATCGTCATTCTATGAAAGATGGGCTCTTCCGATTCCAGTAGGGGTGTAGTCCGCATAGCACAGCTCTATAACAACGGCATAAACAGCTTGGCGGCATTCATGAATGCGCTCTACGACTTGTCAGAAACGGTCCACGATTTTGGGTGCGTTTATCTCAGATTGTGTATTTTTGTAAATATTTAATACATGGAGATTAATCAGTTGATTCACCTTTCCTAAATATTGTGGTTGCAACTGGTCAAGAAATAAAATAGAAGCAGTCTAAATTAAAAACAATTAATATGAATTATTGAATTAAATTAAGGTTCACGAAGTTTGCCGGTAAACCAAATCAAATGATTCCATTTCCACTTTGAACTTTTAGTCCAGTTTTGTTCTTTCTCTAGATTCTAGCTTGATTAGAATTTATATAATTCTTAGCATTCGTCGGTTTGTACTACAATGCCGGACAGTAATACAGGGCAGGAATTTATGTACATTAACAACTTAATTTCCTTTTTCTCCTGTTTTTAAAATTTACACAATTTGACTGATTTAATATTATTAATAATTGTTTACTTAGATTTTATTAAATTTTCAATTTAGACATGTTACTAGTTTAGTAGTTAGAGAGTGAAGTAAAGTGTTAATTTAACAGTACCCCTTCAAGTTTTAGATTTTTATCATCGCAGTGGCTGTTGTTATGGCAGTCGTCCGTGTGGTTCCCTGACTTCACAGTATTTGTCAGGATGTTTAGCTCTTGGAACCAGACCATCAGCTAATAGACTGGTTCAACCAGCCTGCAATGCTGACGAAATACAATCAAGTCAGGGAACCACACGGACGACTGCCGTAACAACAGCCACTGCGTTTTATCATTGACGCGTACATGTCAGAAGAGGGAGAATATGGTCGTTAATGAAATGAAGGCTAAGCTAGGGCTTATGCTTTGGTCACATTTCTCTTCTCCCTTTCAATGTCACAGGCATCTCAAAACAATTGAATTAGCGTTTGGCCCTATTTTCTTGGTGAATATGGTACTCTGTACTTACTGTAACAAGCCAACGAACCTACAAATTTGGGGAGTACTGCATTTTCAGGTTTTGTCAGACGGAGACGAAGCCTGTGGCTGAGACTGATCCATGGATTTGTAAGGGCCGATGTTTGCTTTTCATCGTGATTCCATTTTCTCCTCTCCTCAGATGGTTACTTAGCGCATTCCAACGTTCGCCATGGAGAATCCACAAAGGCCGCAGCTGAGCGACCTGAGACAGAAGCGTCTGGCCTTCTTCGGGCAGAGACACGTGCCCAGTCCCCCCACCGAGCCCAAACCAAACCCTACCCCCTCCGGCAAGGCACCGGCCTCCACCAGGCCCTCAACCCGAAACAAGGATCCGCCCCATGCAGCCTATGACACTGTGGGAGTCCCTCATGGCTCGGGGGCGATCCCCAAAAGTTACGCTCACCGGCGTGCCCACAGTAATCTGCAAAGACGGAATGGATCGCATGATGCAAACTCGGGAGGAAGTAACAGGTTCAGTTATGAGCTCGTTGCCGATAAGAAACGATCCACCCATCAGAGGCTGAGCTCGCAGGAATTTGAGATACACACGGGTAGTAGTGAGGTGGACAAGCTTTTCCAGTCCAGTCAAGTCAGGGCTACTAAGTCTCAGCCGACCGGAAAGGACTGGGGAGATACATCAGGCAGGCGCTGTTCACCGGCAGAGGCGCATCCGAGTCCGAGTCGTCCCGAGGATTCCGCATCGTACGATTATGAGCAGCACCTCATCAGGCATCTCCAGCGGCCCGATCGGTTCCACATCAACAACCAGATTAAGAACGAAGTCGCGAGTGCCGGCGGTAGTCCGAGAGGAGAGCATCAGCGGGAAAGATCGTCTGGCGATTCCAGGGAGCGGCACCTGAAGAGGTTCCTCTATCAAGAGGACCGGGCCGCCTCGCACGCTCTCAAGGCGGCGTCTGATCACGACGCCGCTTACGCGGACCAGATACTCCACCAGATGGGCAAGGTCCAAACCCTTCGTGCTCAAGTCCACGGCGAACTTATCTCAGGCTTTACTGACAAGGAATTCAAACTGAGCCCCGTCAGGCCAATGTCCAATGGACAAGATCTTCCGAATGCAGGAAGTCAGCAGGAATACCCTTATCCATCGAAGCAGGATGACCGACATCTCAGCCATTCGCCTGACAATCTCCAGGAATCCAGCATCAGGACAGACATGCCTGGAGTCGGTATGAATTCACAGGGAGACCCTTCCTCGATGGACTTCTCTCCTTCGAGCTCAGTCAGAGAAGACCTCGCGGATGATCGCCCAGCCTGCCAAGAAGTGGAGAGTGAGCCTGACGATGCAGAAATGGAATCCCAATTTGATCTGGGAGCTTTGCAGATGGCAGCAGAGAAAGGAGACGACATTCTGAGGCAGTATATCCAGAGCCTAAGCGTTAATCTGAAACGGAAGAAACAAGGGGGGTCGCTCCGAAATGACGACGTCTCTAATGTGGAGAGGGAAGTCGGGAAACGGTACCCAGAGCAAGACCCAGAGACTTTGAAGAAGAGGTATGAGGAAGATCTGAGAGGGGTTGCTGGAAGGCATCAACCTGAAGCAAAAAATAACCGTCATCAGGATGAAGAAAGCACGTCCATGTACAAACCCAAGGTCAGGCAGCCCACCGTGACCTCCCTGGAGCTGGAGAGCCTGGGTCTCTTCACTGACCTGTCCAAGAGGAGACCCCCCTCTCCTAAATGTGATGATGCCAATGGCCTTCAGCTCCTTCCTGAATCGGCTGATGCAAAAGCAAACGGGGACCTGGAGGCAGAGAGTCCTGATCACCTCGGCTTAAGAACGCATCGACCTCAGCAGAGGTCCTTCACTCCTTTCCAACAGGTCCTGTACCAGCCATCTGAAAACCAAGAAGAGCATCTGGAGAATTTGTCTGACGAGGAGTCTCCTGAGAGAACACAGAAGCATCACTCCTACCAAGAGGGGTCAGAGAGCCAACCGTATAAATCAAAGGAACCATTCAGTGAAGAGGCTGAAGGTGGTTATGATGATATCACTTCTCACGGTAAGAGGGCTGACATTAACACTGAAGCAGATTGCTACTCACTTGCAGCTGATGTTTCCCTCGTGCAAGATGACATGAGGAACCTCGCCATCAACCATATGCAAGCACAAACTGCCGAGGAACGAAGCAAGATAAAATCGCCGCCGAGCTATGAGAAATTGTTCCCAAGCCCCAGAGCGGTGGACTCCAAGCCTGTTCCACTCCCGCATCCCTCGGGAACAGAAATCGGGAACTTCATCAGCTCGGAGCAGAGCACAGATTCAGATCCTAGTCGGCAGCACACTGCTGACAAACCGGATCACATCCCTCCCCAGAAGGAGAACCGAATCAGAAGGAAGCCAGTCCCCAAACCTAGAACTTCCATCATCAAGGGGAAGACTCCCCGACGACCGAAGACGCCGGAGCGACATGCGGACGCCGTCAGGGAGCATCACGAGAGGGAACGAGAGACCAGAAGGCAGCTGTCCTCCCGCAAGAGCAAATCACCCGAAACAGAACGCCGCTCTCACTCTCAGAGTCAAAGGCAGCCTGCCGGCCAGGCAGCCCTCAGTTCACGTCGTGAGACTAACAACCGATTGGCAGGCAACGATGAATCACGGAAAGGGGATGCCGCAACAGAGGAAGGCGCATGTCAAGCATCAGCTCACAAAGAACCTCATAGGGAGCCCCTTGTAGGACCTGCAGGTGATGCTCCTGGCGACCTCTCTGAGAATCTGAAAAACAACCTCTGTTCGGAATGCAGTAACCTGATCTCTCCGCACTTCCCCGAGTGCAATTTCTGTGGGGCTGTTGTTCCCAGCGTCTCTCGCAGCACTGCCAGCTTGGACATCCCACCCCTCGAGGGCAACCTCCGTGCCCTTTCACCCCGCGGAGAGGCCACTGGGAGGTCACACTTGACGACCGGCAGTGCCTGGGACATCGCAATCTCCTCCCAGCGAGACGAAGCAGACGCACTCCTCAAGGGAGAAGACACCGAGTCGACGGTGTTTGGAAAAATTTCCAGTTTTCTGCCAAAGTTGTCAAACGACGGAGGTCCACACAGTCCTAGCAAGGTTGATCAAGATCATGGGGCGAGTGGAAATGGGGTTGAAGATGAAGAAGGAGGTCCTAGCCACGGAATTACAGACTTGTCCAAGAGAGTCGATGCCTGGCTGAATGACAATGAGACGGGAAGACGCTCGCGGAAGTCTGAAGGTCTTCCCGAGCAAGTCCCACCTCCCGACCAACCACAAGCGAGCGAAGAGGAGGAAGCAGAGGAGCCCAGAGTAACCTTTGAAGTTCCCGCCGGGGAAGACCCCTCCGCCGGCCCTCTAGGGAGTCAGGGTGAAGGGTCGCGGGCCGGAGGTCACAGGGGGCGGATGAAGCCCCGCCCCAGCAGCGCGGGACCCGAGAGGAGCCGGCAGGCCGGGGCCAGACCAAAATCGGGCCTGTCCCGGAGCCGGACTGGTCAGATGATCGACGGCCCCATGTTCAACCGCCGCTGGGCAACCTCGAGCTCAGCCTGGGGCTCCAGGAGGTCCACCTCAGACGGCCTCCAGCTCTCTGGCCAGCGAGCGCCCGCCCCGGACGCTGCCGGCACCCCAGCCTCCGACTCGCCCGTGCTGCCCAGGAAGCGACCCGCCTCGGCCAAGCCCAGAGCCCCAAGGACCGAGGCCGAGCCCCGGGTCAGGGGTCAGAGGGCTCGACCCCTCTCAGCCAGCGTGAAAGCGCGAGAGTCCCGGGACTCCAAGAGGGGTGGGAGCCAGAAGGATGGCTTCCTGACAGTGAACTCAGCGCAGGTGGAAGGTGCGTTCTACTCAATGATATTTTGGTTGATAAGCAGATTCACAGTGTGGAAAGTTTGCCTTCACACCATTTAAGTCATCTCTCAAGAGAATGTGTGTGGTTCTGAGAAGAGCTGGTCACACAGCAAGATAATGGTTTGCATGGTGGAAGTACCCTGTACACTCTGTTTCTCCCAATGTGTAGAACGAAAAGGTATCAGACTGTCGGAACAGCTTCTCATGTTCTGCCTCTCTGTGGAATGAGCGTGGCCCTGAAGAAAAACTAGTGACTCTGTTTGCTCTTCTCGGAGTCATACCCCTTCTCGAAAGAGATGGCTTGCATGGTGTAGCCGCAAACTGCCCACATTGTGATTCCAAATCTACCTGAGTTACCAGATGTTCTCAGAGTCACACTCATTTCAGATGGTTTCACTGCAAACCTTCCACATAAGGTGTTTAAGAATTGCCCCAAATGGTTGTCATCCTCTCTTGAATAGATTTTCATTGATTTTAATTCTATATTTCTTCCTTATTCTATTGTTGCAGAAGGCCCTACCGCCAAGTCTCTCAATGCCAGTCACACCGTTATGCCATTGACACTGCAGCTCATGTGTGATGTAAGTACATGTACATTTTACAGGCATGTTCAACTGCACATCTTAAACTCACACTGTGAACATTCAAACATTTTGAAGTTGTGTTTCAATTTCTTGTGAAATTCAATTTCTTGTGAATTTCAATTTCTTGTGAATTTCAATTTCTTGTGAAATTATGTGAATTTAGATTTTCTTGCATCATTATAAAGTGAATTTCATACTCTTTCCACTGGCATACAGTTTGTTCAGGTTTTATTTTTTGGAAAAGCTGTCGTTGACAATATTGGAAAAAAGCTGTCATTGACAATTTTCTGTAATGCACGTTTTTATTCTCAAAATTTAGTGGGCCTGACGTTTCGATCCTAGAAGGACCTTTGAGAAAGGTCCTGCTAGGATCGAAACGTCAGGCCCACTAAATTTTGAAATTTGCATTTTGGTAATTTTAGTCAGTAAGCAGTTTGCAACATTTTTGTTTTTATTGTTTGAGTGTGATAGGGGCTTAGGCAGGAACACTGTTTATGTGCTGTGACTAGTCAGGCGGATAAGCTATGGGTTTAGTCCAAGAAACTTGCAATTGACCGATTCTTCTTCTGTGTCGCCCTGTGCTTCAGAGCCCGAGAGGAGGGGAAGGTCTGTCCCTCTGGGAGCTGCTCCCCGATGAGATTCTCCTGCACGCCTTCTCCTTCCTGAGCCACCAGGACCTGGCCCTCTGTGCTGCCAGCTGTTCAAGGTTCCACTGCATCGCCATGGACGACTCGCTGTGTAAGAGAGGAAGAGCACTGAGCAGACGTGTAGGACTCCTGACTTGGACTCAGACTCACGTCTGTTGCAACGTTGTCTGTTGCAACGCTGCCTGTTCCACCATTGTCTGTTGCAATGTCGTCTGTTGCAATGTCGTCTGTTGCAATGTCGTCTGTTGCAACATTGTCTGTTCCAGCGTTGAACAACATTGAACGAGTCTTGCAACGCGGTCTTTTGCAATGTTGTCTGTTCCAACATTGTCTGTTCCAACGTTGAACAACATTGAACGAGTGTTGCAAATTTTTCTGTTCCAACTTGTCTGTTGCAACATTGTCTGTTGCGACGTTGTCTGTTGCGATGTTGTCAATTCCAAGGGTGTCTGTTCCAATGTTGTCAGCAGGGATTTTTTTTTTAAATACATATACCGCCCTTTATGCCTTTCATTTTGTTTCCAAAGTTTTCTCACGGATTGAGCCAAAACTTATGCCAGTGTGTTATTTTATGTATACGTTGAGTTTGACAATGTATGGAAGTGATTCTACAGCCTTTGCAAATGGTGTACCGTTCCTTTGAAAGTTCCCAGTCGGTTTGTCCTCCAATCGATTGATTTCTCTGAATTGTTTAAACAATTTTTCTCTGAGCAGGGAGGACCATCAAGCTTCACAAGAGGAGAGTCACAGACTTCGCCCTGTCGCAGATTGGAGAGCGACGCCCTGCCAGGCTGTCAATCACCCAGTGCCATGGCAACATCGTCACGGAGAACGGTCTCCGTAACCTCTTCCGGAGCTGTGCGGACACCCTGCAGGTTTGTGAACAGAATTGTTAATTTCAATTTATTGTTAGTGATGAATTTCAATTTGTTGGGAGTCATGTATTTCAATTTGTTGTGAGTTATGAATTTCAGTTTCTTGTGAGTTGGGAAATTCATTTTGTTGTGAGTCGTGAAATTAAATTTGTTGTGAATTGTGAATTTCAATTTGTTGTGAGTTGTGAAATTCAATTTGTTGTAAGTCACGAATTTCAATTTGTGTTGAGTGGTAATTTCAATTTGTTATGAGTGTGAATTACAGTTTGTTGTGAGTTGTGAATTTCAGTTAATTGTCTAAGGTGAAATTCAAATCTTTCTAAGTTGTGAATTTAAATTTCTTGTGAATTTGAATTTCTTGTGAATTTAACTTTCTTGTGAATTTAAATTTCTTGTGAATTTAAATTTCTTGTGAATTTAAATTTCTTGTGAATTTCAATTTCTTGTGAATTTCAATTTCTTGTGAATTTCAATTTCTTGTGAATTTCAATTTCTTCTGAATTTAAATTTCTTGTGAATTTAAATTTCTTGTGAATTTCAATATCTTCTGAATTTCAATTTCTTCTGAATTTCAAATTCTTCTGAATTTCAATTTCTTCTGAAATTGTGTGAATTTATGGATGTTATTCCTTGACCTCGACCAATGTCGTGTATGGGCTTTAAGCAGTCAATCTAAATGGATGTTTCTTCGCTGCAGGACCTGAATGTGAGCGGATGCACAGGGGGCGAGCTGACGGGGGACTCCCTGCTTCTCCATGCCTCGCGGTGTCGACACCTGGTCTCGCTGGACGCAAGCTGGTGCCAGGTGACGGACAACGGGCTCTCAGCCGTCACCGACAGCTGCCAAAGGTGAGCAGGGCCAAGGGGTCTTTTTTTTTCTGTGGGCCCTTCTCCGTAAGGAAAGTCCTTTAGTTTGATGCGCTGTCTTTTATTCTGGTTGCTAACACTATGACCATCTATACTGTGAAAACAGGGTGAAAATTTCATTTAGCCGTGGCACAGTTAGCCAATAGTTTTCACAGCATTTTCATGGCAGTTCCACCAGTGGTCTCCAAGGCCACATTCCTGGTGGTAAATGGCTAGAGGCAGTTTCGAGGACACAATACAGTACCTATATGGTGGCTGGGGGCCTTACAGTACAATTTAATTAGTCATCCCTCAAAGCTGGAGCTTGCCACCTAGATATTCACGTTTTTTTTTCACTTTTCAATGTCTATTTAGTCACCTTAAGATGTCCTTTTCAGGTCAAACAGGCAATTTGTTTCAAGGTGAATTCATTGTAAAATGCGCTGTGAAATCACAGTGATTTTTTAGTTTCACGGTAAAAAGGTCATTTTGACCCCATTTTTACGGTTTAGATGTTCATTGCGTAAGTGGCTCTACAAAAATAGGTCCCTGACTTGAGTAGCGTAACTTTGTCGTCCTCACATGTACTTTCCTGAATCGTCTCTTTGCAGGCTGACCACGCTGTGTCTCAATGGCAGCCCGTCTGTCTCTGACGAGTATCTGAGCAAAGTCATCAGAAAACAAGGAAGAAGGTGAGTCAGAGATGCCCTCTTTTCATCTGCGATGTCCCCTCTGGAATATTGTCAGTCTGAGGCAGTGTTGTGGAGGCTACCTTATATAGCAGGAGTGAGTCGGCGCCTAGCTTTGGGGGAAAGATGCAAAATGACATCGACGATTATGACACGTGTTCTTGGTTCCATATATCCTTCATCTTCCTCTGATATCTTTGCTGTTATCGTTGCTGATACAGCTTGCGTGTGCTGGAGGTCTTGGGATGTCTTCAGTTATCATCGGGGACCCTTGTGCTGATAGGCAGTGAGTGCCACTACCTGCACACACTGAACATCGGGCAGTGCTACAAGGTACAGTAGGCTTGCCCTTCCCTTTGATCTCACTCTGGTCTGTCTACCAGCTTCCCCCCTTTGATACCTTCTCTACTGCTTGCCCTTCCCTTTGATCTCACCCTGGTCTGTCTACCAGCTTCCCTCTGATCCCTTCCGTACTGCTTGCCCTTCCTTCCTTTGATCCCTTCCCTACTGCTTGCCCTTCCCTTTGATCTCACTCTGGTCTGTCTACCAGCTTTCCTCCTTTGATCCCTTCCCTACTGCTTGCCCTTCCCTTTGATCTCACCCTGGTCTGTCTACCAGCTTCCCTCCTTTGATCCCTTCCCTACTGCTTGCCCTTCCCTTTGATCTCACCCTGGTCTGTCTGTCAGCTTTCCTCCTCTGATCCTTTCCCTACTGCTTGCCCTTCCCTTTGATCTCACCCTGGTCTGTCTGCCAGCTTTCCTCATTTGATCCCTTCCCTATACTGCTTGCCCTTCCCTTTGATCTCACCCTGGTCTGTCTACCAGGCTCCCTTTGTTACTGGCTCTTCTCAGAGCAATATTCAGCCTCCTATGAGATGTCATACATCACACGACATTGTTTTTTAAACATCTTCTAGGTGACTGATGAGTCTATCAGTCAGATTGTGCCTCACCTGAAGAACTTGAAGCATTTTGATCTTCGTGGCTGTAAGCAGGTTAGTTATCCATCTTGTTGAATGTGGATATAATTGGATTCTACTCAGCTGGGAATGTAATTCAGTGAGGGTTTGCCCTACCCTGATGTGTTATGAGCATTGTATGCTTCAGTGCTTTGCCCAATTCGGCCTGATAATTTGCGTTGATGAAAATGTATTTCAATGAGGGTTTGCCCTTCCTTGACATGTACTTCCATTGATCAAGATCTTCTCTATGTGGTTACGTTGCTGCAGATCCGAGATACGTGCGTCAGGAAAATTGTCAGGCACTGCAAGCAGTTGGTGACTCTGGTCGTAGCAAACTGCGCTCATTTGACCAATGCTGCCATAGTGGAAATAGCTACTTACCTGCCTTCATTGAGGTGAGTGTATGTGCGTTACATCAGGATTCACTGGGTCAGGATTTACTCACATGCGGGTCAGGATTCACTCACATGCGGGTCAGGATTCACTCACATGCGGGTCAGGATTCACTTACATGCGGGTCATGAGTCACTCACGTGCAGGTCAGGATTCACTCACATGCGGGTCAGGAGTCACTCACATGTAGGTCAGGATTCACTCACATGCGGGTCAGGATTCACTCACATGCGGGTCAAGATTCACTCACATGCAGGTCAGGATTCACTCACATGCGGGTAGGGATTCAGTTACATACTGGTTGGGGTTCACTCACATGCGGGTCAGGATTCAGTTACACGTGAGTAAGGATTCACTCACATGTGGGTCAGGATTCACTTGTCAGGAACCACTTGCACAGTGGTAAAGAGTTGTAGGCAAGGCCTTGGATGCCTTGAGTTCCCTGACCCCAAATTAAGGATACCAGGTGAATTGCATACGCTGTCTGCACACGGCAGGTGTCTGGATGTGTCCGGCTGCAAGAAGGTTACCAATGAGGGCGTCCGCGCCCTAGCGACCTGTTGCCATCACCTGACCTCCCTGGATGTCAGCTCCACGGCTATCGACCACAGAAGGTAACCAGCGAACCTTGTTGGGTATCACTTAAATCTCCCCGATCTTTTGATATCAGATATGGGTGTACTGGGCATAGAATCCCTTGGTCACCGTAGTAATGCTGTCCGGCTTAGCCGTGAGAAAATGTGGATGAAGCGTCTTCAGACTATTCAACCACATGGTCTCAACATCCAGGAGGGTAATGACTAACACCATGCATGCTTTCTGATGATCCTTTCTTTAGTGTTCACTCCACTCTTCTCTCTTTGATCTTCCCCCCTCTTCTCACTAATCCCTACCCTACTCCTTGCCCTTCCCTTTGATCTCACCCAACCAGCTTTCCTCTTTGTCCTTTGTTTCTTGTCCGTGTCCTATTCACTCTCTTCCCCCTTCCTTCTTGTATCTGTTTTGTCCTTGTCACTCTGCCCTTGAGAAAGGTCCTGCTAGGATCGAAAACGTCAAGCCCTCTAACTGTTGAGAAAGTGAGATTCAATACTGTGAGGTAGGTCTTACTACATACATGTACATGTATTAGACACTGGGTATTTGTGCAAGTTGCTCCTAATTCTTTGTGGTATCGTCATTATTCAGTGTGTCAGCTTTGGCAAGCTACTGCAATAAGACCCTGGTCTCTGTCCGTCTCAACTGTTGCAAGGACATCACAGAAACGGCCATCGTTAAACTCCTCAAGAACTGTAAAAAGTGAGTACAATACTTTCATGGTCTCGAGTCCTCTTTGTCCTTCCTTTGTCGTGTGTGTCAGGGCTTAATTCCTTCCCCTGACTGTCTGTGTATGTCCTCGTCACTTAGCCTCTGAGAATAGGTCCTGCTAGGATCGAAACGTCGGGCCCTCTATCTTTTGAGATTCATGTATTGCAGGTCATTTGAGTCAGTGAGCGAATTTCCAACAGTTTTTGTATTTACTTCAGATATGTCATAGATATAACATAATGTTTGCGTCGAGAAGAATGTAATTCAATGAGGTTTTGCCCTTACTCAACATGATAGACACTGAGTGCTCAGTGCTTTGCCCGGTGCCTGATAGAAATTTTTTAGGAAGCTCGGGCGGGATTCAAACCCGCAACTCCCAAATTCTAGTATGGATGTCTTAACCACTGGACCACCGAGCTGGTCGAGGTCGTGTGGTGGATTTCAAATAATGTATAGCGGCGGGTACCGCGTTGCATCCTAGATATGTCATTATGTTTGCGTCGAGGAGAATGTAATTCAATGAGGTTTTGCCCTGCTCGACGTGATATGTCATTGAGTGAACGGATGTTTTTCAAGTAAGTTGATGCTTGCTGTCGTCATTGGCTGGGCAGAGAATTGAGTGCGTTCGATATTCTCTGTTGTCTGTGTAGGTTACAGTCTCTACATCTCTACGGAGTGAAAGGTCTGAGGAACTTGGGGGTGCTTAAGCTGCAGTATTCTTGTCTCCAGTTTGGATGAGTAGTCCCCAAAAGAGGGAAGTCGTCCACTGAACATCCCATACCCTTCTTCTTTTGTGTCCATCATCTCTGATTCGGTTCCAATGTTGGGCCAGGCTCTTGCGCAGCTGAGGGCCTTCCTATTCGCACTTGCCAGATCTTCTATAAGCAGCACTCGTCCTCCAGGAGTGGGCATCTCAGTCGATTCCATACCCTGAAAATCAAGTGAAAAAAATATCATGCTGCCGTGAACAGAAAATTCTCAGCAATTTCACTCCTTTTTCGTGATCCCATTAGTTGGTTCCATTCCAGGTCATTTTCTTGGTAGTAAATGACTGCAGTAATGCATTGCAGTAATGGCCCATGGTACAACTTTGGCAAACAATTCCACAGACTAGACCACAACTGCATGGCAGTTGCATTTTGGGTGGTGATTCGGCTATAAGAGCACCTGTTATTGGACCCTACCACCCTAGATAAGAAGGGGGGTATTTCACTGCCTTCCCCACTACCCTAAATGTCTTCATCAGGTCACATGAGTTGAAATCTTCAGGATGAATTCACTTTAAAATGGTCCATAGAATCCCCATGGGTTCTGTTTTTTCACGGCAACACGACATACTCACCCCATTTTCATGGTTTAGATTTCCACAGTGATCATCTCTATTGTGCTCCATGTATGTGGAGCTATCTGTGGTCATGTCCCTTCCGATCATGTCCATGCACATTTTTAAAGTTAAAAAGCAGTTGGCAGCAATGTTGTATTACTCTTTTAGTAGTAATCTGGTGAAAAATTCAAAGCCAAAACGGCTGCATGTATTTGTGTAAACATCTGAACTAATATGGATGTACAGTATTTTCATTAGTGTTTACACCAATGCTGTTAGACCCTGGAAGTTGATCAATGTCTTTTTTTTTCAACATGGGAAGTCGTCATAATTATATAAAAAAGGGGAAGGCCTTGGTAGAATTGTTTTCAGATTTCCAAGCAATTTGTCACAAAGAAATTTATAACAGCATTCATGATTTGTACGTCCGGCAGTATGTTAGCAAAGTGTATTTTTTATGCTCAAATCAAAGAGAAAAAATTCCTGCTTGATGCTATTTTGTATTATAATAATTAAAGTGTGTTTTATTCAAGACTTATTTTCATAATTATGCATATATTTAATATATGCATACATATGTGCATGTATGATTTGATGTATTTTAGAGATCCGAAATCAAGCAGAAATGTTCATGCGTAATGCATTAGTGTTTAAATCAGGTTGCAATATGATAAGAGGTTATTTGCATAATTATTCATGTATGCAGCATATGCAAATAAGCATGCATATTCATGATGGTATGGGCCTGCCAGACTTAAAATTTAATCAGAGATAGATTCACGCGCTGTGCCTTGTGTATTTTATCCAGTAAGCAAGGTAATATTTGTTATTTTGCATAACTATGCATTTCTCCATGCGGCTATGCATTCATATGATATGTATATGACCAGACTCTGATTAGTTTGTCACTGAAAAAAAATATAGGTGCAAAAAGATCACTCTTGCAAAAAAAATCTAAATATAAATCTATTTTAAAATTTAAAATTATGTATTGTATAGTTTGTCGCCGTCTTTCATGCACATAATCATGCAGCAATATGTTGGTATCGATGTTTATAATTGACGAATTATGGTTTGTAAGGAGCAATGGTTTTGGAGACAGATCTTAATCTGCGATACCACAGCTCCTTTGCAAGCTCGTCGCAAGGCCATTGGCATGGGAACCTTTTCTGTCCAGCGGCTGTACCGTAAACCATAAAACTTAAAGGCCTTTTCACACTATGAACGTCCGATCCGTGTCGAAATCTACACGGGTCCGACCCGTGTCGAACACGGGTCACTTTCAACACCGGTCACTTTCGCTCCGTTTTCACACTACTCACCGCAACACCGGCCTTTGCTCGACACGTGTAACGTTTCAACCCGTGTATTACCCGATCGTTTCACACTGCACACGGAATCACGCTTTCAACACGAGTAGACCCTATAGTGCCATATAACTCCATGTACAATGTTACATGTGATGCTGCCTTGCATGCACTCGGCCGTTACACGGGTCAAACTCAACCAAGCTAGACGTTCACACTACGGCTTTCAACACTTGTCGGACTTCGCAACACGTGTCGACCGCTCTCAACCCACCTTCCGAGCAGGGTTGGTTTCAACACGTGTCGAGCGCTGTACACGGTTGACGCCGTGTTGAAATCGTGTAGTGTGAAAAGCTCAGTCTAGTGTCAACGCGGAGATTTCAGTTCGTAGTGTGAAAAGCCCTTTAAAGGCCCTAAAGGTCTATCTGATACAAGTTACCACGCGGACCAGTAATTCTCTCACTGATTGGGATAAGTCTTAGGCTGTCTGCTGCCCTCCAGCGTCTGATATGCCTCTAGTGTACAAGTTGAGTAATACCATAATGGCGTGTGCAATGACAAAAGGGCCGTTTACCAAATCAAGGCTTCGGCTCGGGCTCAGGCTTCGTCTCTGTCCGACAAAACCTGCAAATCCAGGTCGTGGTTTGTTTCCGAATTTGAAGGATTGTTGGCTTGATAGGTACAGAGTTTTCACCAAGAAACTTGAGGCCAAACGCTTGTTTTTAGATGTCTGTGATATTATTATAACGAGTAACATATGACCGAAGCCTAAGCCCGAGCCTAAGCCTTTATTTCGTAAACGGCCTATGGTCTGCCCGGGATTCCTATAAACTAATAATCGACGAGAAAAGGAATTAATAAAAAGAAACTCGCAATATCTTTGCAATAGGAAGCTACCACACAGTGTCGAAGTTTCTTATTTAAAAAAAATACATTTTGTACCATTATAAATGTTTGTTTGTTAGCCAAAACACGTCGTACAGTGCTTTTTTGGTAGATGAGATATAACATGATTTTTTTTACCATTTTGTAATGTGTTTTGAATTCCTGAATTGATTGGTTTTCTAGTATTGTTTCGTCTCAATATTTCTATACAGTACAGCTGTATGTATGCTAATTATTGTCAGTGCAAAATGTAAGCTTACGCTTTAGGTATATGAGCAGTATGTCCCAATGACTGGCGGAGGACCGAGTTACCAGCTCTTCCAAGAGCCACACAAACTCACCCCTTAAATAAGAAGGCTGATAATATGCGTCACGACGTATGACACTCAACCACCGTGGTTGAGCTATGGTTGCGCACTACATACGTATGACGCATTGTGTATGGTTGCTGGCCTAACACGCATAGTTGGGCACTTTGGTCCCGTTTGACCCTGACCGTAACCCTAACTGTAACGCTAACCCTAACCCTAACACAAATAACCCTAACCCTAACACTAACTGTAACTGTAACGCTAACCCTAACCCTAACCCAAACAACCCTAATCCTAACCCTAATCCTAACCCTAACAACCCTAACCCAAATCCTAATCCTAACCCTAACAACCCTAATCCTAACCATAACAACCCTAATCCTAACCCTAATCCTAATCCTAACCCTAACTCTATCCCTAACGCTAACCCAACCCTAACTCTAACGTAACCGTAACACCCTAAGCCTAACCTACTGTATACGCTGGTTTACAAAAGACGTCCTTGTATAGTCCCCACACAATTAACGGGGTACCAGCATAGCTCAACCACGGTGGTTGAGCGTCATATGTCGGTTCTGTTATATATCTCCACGTAAGAGATAGCGCTTGCGCACTGCAGCGATTTTACCGGTCGATATCGTGATGGATGGCGGTGATAGGACCTATTGCCGATCCCCCCATCGCTCAGCAGAAGATGCCTCGTCAGAAATCAATGCCTTTTAATATCTGCAGGATGTTGACCTCGGTTTGTTTCTGTCATGTAATTTGTGTGATCTCCCGCCGTGCTCGTACGACCATGCTTAATGTACCGTATCCCATTAGCCAGCAGTATAGGGGAAGGATCAAAGGAGGAAAGCTGATAGACAGACTACATTGTGAGACCAAAGGGGAGGGCAAGCAGTAGGGGATAGAACAAACGAAGAAATCTCGAAGACAGACCCCAGTGAGATCAAAGGTAAGGGCAAGTAGCAGGGCAGGGATCAAATGAGGACAGTAGGCAGACAGACCAGGGTGAGATCAAAGGGAAGGGCAAGCAGTAGGGAAGGGATCAAAGGAGGAAAGCTGGCAGACAGACCAGGGTGAGATCAAAGGGAAGGGCAAGCAGTAGGGAAGGGATCAAAAGAGGACAGCTAGTAGACAGACCAGGGTGAGATCAAAGGGAAGGGCGAGCAGTAGGGAAGGGATCAAATGAGGAAAGCTGGCAGACAGACCAGGGTGAGATCAAAGGGAAGGGCAAGCAGTAGGGAAGGTATCATAGGAGGAAAGCTGACAGGCAGACCAGGGTGAGATCAAAGGGAAGGGCGAGCAGTAAATACAAATACGCAAGACCTTTCTCAAAGGCTGAGAAAGATCCTGGTAGGATCGAAACGTCAGGCCCATCTAATGTTTGAAATCGGGAGGGCCTGACGTTTCGATCTTAGCAGGACCTTTCTGAAATGCCGCAAGATACTCTTGTGCGTCACGGTATGACGCCTGTGGGTTTTTCCCCTTGGCCAATCGCTAATTATTTCGACTCCGCTAATTGCGGGCTCAAGTCGGCTAGCAGCCATCCGATATGATGCTCCAATCAATACCGATCGATTGTTTTCTTTTTCACTCTGACTCTTCCCTTCCGTCCTCCCCGACGGCGTCCACAGACGGAAGATGACCATGCCCAATTTTCCCCCGTGCCCAATTTACCCCCGTGCTCAACTCACCCCCGTGCTGAATTTACCCCATACCAAATTTATCCCGCACCCACCTCGTGCCCAATTTATACCCCCGTGTCCAATTTATACCCCGTGTCTAGTTTCTACCCCGTGTCCAGTTTATACCCCGTGCCCAATTTAGACCCCGTGCCCAATTTATCCCCCATGCCCAATTTATACCCCCGTGCCCAATTTACCCCCTTGCCCAATTTACCCCCGTACCCAATGTACCCACCGTGCACGATGCATCCCCGTGCTCAATGCATACCCCGTGCCCAATGTACCCCTGTGCCTAATTTACCCCCGTGCCAAATGTACCTCCGTGCCTAATTTATCCCTCGTGCCCAATTTACCCCCTGACCAATTTACCCCCTGTGCCCAATTTACACACTTGCCCAGTTTACCCCCGTATCCAATTTCATTCCCGAGCCCATTTTACCCCCTTTGCTAAAAGTACCCTCCGTGCCCATTTTACCCCCTTCGCTCAAATTACCCTCCGTGCCCATTTTACCCCCTTCGCTCAAATTACCCTCCGTGCCCATTTTACCCCCTTCGCTCAAATTACCCTCCGTGCCCATTTTACCCCCTTCGCTCAAATTACCCTCCGTGCCCATTTTACCCCCCGTGGTTCAGTCCCCCACCCCCGATTCTAATTACGATTACGATGAGTGTTTGCTCAGCTACCGCAGACAGGTAGAGTCATCTATTATTTGTGCAAACAGGACCGGCCAAGCGGTAATCCAACTTCCGGGTTGTTACTCTAAAAATAATTATCTAGACTGGCAAATATTTGTACGACGACGGAACTTTCGGTTGGAGAAGCCGGTCTGCCCATCTTTGTTTGTCCGGGTTTCGCAGAACCCTTCCGGTTTTTCTGTTCGTTTTGTTGTTTCATCACAACGGCAATAGGCCTATTATATATTTACTTTTCCGCGTAGAATTGAACAACATAGCGAGTATAATTTTATTTTGACATGAATACCCACGTTAGGAAACATGTAACATACAGGAATTTGACTTTTGAAATACGTTCGTCTGTACAAGAGGCACGTGTCTCCGTCTGTCAGTCCGTTCATCCATGTGTGTAGCCATCGATCCATCAACCATCCCTCCATCATTCCATTCATCCATTCCGTTCATCCATTCCACCCTTCCGTCCACCAGGCATCATCCATCAGCCATCCCTCAATTAATCTATTCCATCCATTCCATTTTTCATCCATCATCCATCATCCATCATCTGTCATCCGCCATCCGTCATCCATCAACCATCATCCATCATCCATCATCCGTCATCCGTCATCCGTCATCCGTCATCCGTCATCCGTCATCCATCATCCATCATCCATCATCCATCATCCATCATCCATCATCCATCATCCATCATTCATCATTCATCATTCACCATCCACCATCCATCATTCATCATCCACCATCCACCATCCATCATCCATCATCCATCATCCATCATCCGTCATCCGTCATCCGTCATCCGTCATCCATCATCCATCATCCATCATCCATCATCCATCATCCGTCATCCGTCATCCATCATCCATCATCCGTCATCCGTCATCCATCATCCATCATCCATCATCCATCATCCGCCATCCATCATCCATCATCCATCAGCCATCGATCTATCCAGCCATCCCTGAATTCCACTCATCAAATTCATCCAGGCCATCCGTCCATTTTACCCTTCCATCCATCATCCATCAGCCATCATTTATCAGCCATCCCTCAATTCATCCATTCCATCCACCCATCCCTCATCCATTCCATTCTTTCATCCATCCTTCATTATCCATCAGCCATCAGCCATCATCCATCAGCCAATATCCATCAGCCATTATCCATCAGCCATCCCTCCATGCATGCATGCCATCATCCATCATATCAATCATCCACTAGCTATCCATCCATACCCATTCCTTTCATCCATCCCTCCACCCATCATCCATCATTCACCATCCATAATTCACCATCCACCATCCATCACCCATCAGCCAATTCGCAAATCATCCATTCCATCCACCCATTCCTTCGTCTATCCTTTCATTCATCCATCAATGATCTATCCACCTATCAAGCATTGCATGTACATGTACATACTATTGCACACATCAATCTGTTGCATTAACTATTTCGTTACTGTCTCAAATATAATGCCTATTCCGACTATGTCTGACTGCCACCAGCTATATTCGGACTGCTATAGCTTCTACGTTCGATTTTCAGTCTGCCTGGTTTTGTTTTTCACCCCGTGTGCCCGAGTGTAAATGGGCTTGTCCTTCACCCTAGCCTCGACGAAGCCAACCCTATGGCGTGCAAAATTGACATTTATTCCAATAATAGAGATATCTCTATTAAGAATATATATCTCCATTGTTAATTGAGATATTTTTTTATTGTTAAAGGCCCTATACAACATTGGTAAGGTTCAAAAGATTGCCACAGTTTGTGTGTTAAACCATTTAACATTCCAAAAAAGCAATCCTGCGAAGGTTTTAGCTCAAATGGTGATCTGAAAAAGGTAAAAAACCGTCACGGTTTTTGCACCATTATGTAGTGTAAGAAATAGTTTATTACTTGCAAGTAATAAACTATTTGTCGATGTTTGAGTGAAGATTTCTAGGGGATGTACAGCATCCCAGACCATAAGATTTCAACATGAGGATTCTATCATGACCATCTACAAACCGTGTAAATTAGAAGGAAATCTGTGGAAATCGATGTTTTCCGATCTTCCCAAAGTTGGAATGGGCCTTTAATGGAGATAGGCCTATCTATATTAATATTAGAGATATCTCTATTGCTGATAGAGATATCTCTATCAGCAATAGAGATATCTCTAGCAATAGAGATATCTCTAGCAATAGAGATATCGCTATTATTGGAATAAATGTCAATTTTGCACTCCATACAACCCCGTTAGCCAGCTTACGCCATTGATTTATAACGGGTTGTCTGCTGTGCAACACGAGCCCGCCGGTAATAACGCGCGCACCGCACGTAGCATCGCGGGCGCGTAGAACACGTATACTCGCCGCTGAAATTGGACGAGAAATCTGCATCCACATCTAATGAGACGGGTTTCCGCGTAAAGCGATACCACCATCGCTTTAGCATATGCGCCAGTGCACGCCACACTGTAAACAAAACAGTGGACAACATTCAAGGCAACATAAACAAACAGAGTAAGCCTAATATGCAAGCATGCCAACTACTTGATGACTCAAATGTTTTTGCAAACTGCAAAGATGGCTTTCAAATTTTAGAAGGCGGTCTGACGTTTCGATCATGGCAGGACGTTTCTCAAAGACCTTTTTTGGCCTTTGAGAAACGTCCTGCTAGGATGGGAACGTACGGCTCTCCCAATTTTCAATATCAAAAATAGAGTGATATCAAACATGTTGTAAACTTAACTGTCTACTGACTAGAATTACCGAAATGCGAATTCCCCCCAAAATAGGAGTGTTATGTTTCGATCATAGCTGGACCTTTCTCAAGACTATTTTTTTTTATGTAGAATTTCCAGAGATGGTTGGGGATTAGACTCACACCAAATGGGTCTCACACCAAACTGAAAAGATGTCTGGTCGAAGACTGCCTGAATTTTTCAGGCCTCGTGATCCCCACGAAATTAGTCCCATGGAGAGAGTTCCGGAGTTCTGTGTAGTATGGAGTGAAGGATCGCAAGAATGAGCTTGCAGTTCGAAAAACAACCTTGTCTTCTCATAGTAAAGATAGGATCCCGTAGGATCCCAGACATATGCATACATACATCATAGATATAACATGATGTTTGCGTCGAGGAGAATGTAATTCAATGAGGATTTTTTTTGCGCTTGCTCGACGTGATAAACACTGAATGCTCAGTGCTTTGCCCGGAAAATGCAGCATTCAACAAAGTACTGTTACGAAAAATAGTTTAGATCTTGGTGAGACGTAAACGATTTCTTTTACTATTTTCTCCCAAAGTACAACATTCTAGGCAGAAATATTTCAGTGCGGGATTTCTACTATAACCATCTTCAAACTGTATAAGTTTCGTGTAAATCTGTGAACATTTCTGTTTTTCGATCTTACCAATGTTGTGTAGGGGCTTTAAAGGCGGTGAAAAATTGCTTTGATTGTGCCGGTAATGTGATATTTTGTTATTAAGCTTATGGAGTGGAACGCCATTCCAAGCGGGCTAGCCGGTTCGATCCGGCTCCTAATGCTATTTTGCCTGGTAATGAGCGGAGCGTCCCTATATCACAACGACCCGCCTGTCAAAGATCGATGCAGCACTCACAATAATACCGCGTTAATAGCACGAGTAGCGGACGTACTTGCCCTCCTCATCTCCGATAGTGGATTGAATTGCGAGCATAGAGCAGCCGCGATGCTCATAAGAGATCCATTCAAGGTAAAACTGAAACCCTATAGTCACATCATAGACGCCGAGTGGGCCGGTATGCCGCCTGAAAGATCGTTATTCCTAATTAGTCTTTAGTTTAGTTTAGTTTAATTATTTCTTGTCCACAGCATCAACCAACAATAATATGTGACCCGGCACAGCATAATGAGGAATAACCCCCACTTTTTGAGATTTTGAGATTTTCTAATGATGTGAAAGAGTATACCATTAACTTTCAAATGATATCAAATTTATTTCCGTGTGAACTTTGTTGTAAATAGTACAAGGGGACTTCGCTCGTTCATTTGGTACCAGACACAATATAGCGGCCATTCAAAAAGGCAGGAACTTTACGTTTTCATGAAAACAGTACACAAACACTCCCCCGTCTCAACATTTAGAGACGATTTTCGCAAAAATGCTTTGGACATAATATCCTCCAATACATTAACTTTCCGAAAATCCCTCAAAACAAAAAAAATATTTTTTATCGAATTGAGTAGATACTTTGACTTCAGGCGTTGTTTACTCGAAAGGTGTTTTGGTGGGATATTCCTCATGTCGCTGTGCCGGGTCACATTTTTTGTAGAAATTACTCTTTTTGCAGGTAATCATTGGAGGGTTGTAAGTTACCACTGCAGGTAACATACAAATTTCCAGTAGCTAAATCGATTGTAACCAATTTTTCAAGGGAAGGAGCATACGTCAGTGGTATAGTGATGACTCGGTAGAATCCGAATTAAACTTCAATTACATTTCATTTCATCTCGTTTGATTAAGAAATTATACTCAGTGACTAAAAGTATCAACAAAAAGAGGATCTTTCTCTTCAATTCCCCCCCAAAAGGGAAGAAAATAAATCATGTTCTAGGGCCACGCCTGGGCATATCCCTCCACACGGGAGTCACCGCGGGAAAATAAATGTGCCCAATACTTCATGCACTCTCACTGAATGAATGATTTTCACATTAGTGGTACATTTGATAGTCTAATTCAGCCGCAGTAGTCTAAGCGGCGTCGTCTGCACCGCACCGTGCGGTGCTCATGGATCCGCGTGCAGGAAGTCGGGTGCACTTTCCCTATTTCTCAAGAGGACGGTGACGCCGTTCGCGTATTCTTGTGTGAGAGGTGCGCTTGATATCATCAAACTCATCGTAACTTACGATAGAAGACGCACAGAAACCATAATTTTACTACCTATGAAAACCTACCAAGGATTATTAATCGTAAGTTGAGTTACGATGTATCGCCTTGGTAAAATCCACCCCAGAAATCGAT
>OX465122.1:2196813-2200310 GCA_949987565.1 Luidia sarsii
CCTCCTCCCTTCCCTCCTCCTCCTCCTCCTCCTCCATCATCATCATCATCGTCGTCATCCCCATCATCATCATACCCGTCATCGTCATAAGTCTTCATAATTCTGCTCGAGACACCGGCGGACCTATCCGCCAATCTCGTCGTTTCCCTGCTGTTTTTTTGGGGGAAGGGCTTCTCTCATTTATACGATACAAATTGTGTATCCTCCTCAGTTGTCTGGTCGTGGGCGCCTTGAATATGAGCGTGACCTAATTTTCCTCTACCTCTCTTTCCTCGAATCGTCCTTACCATTGCTGTCCTTTCCACATAATTTTCCCCCCTTTAAAGGCCCAATACAACATCGGGAAGATCGGAAAACATCGATGTCCACAGATTTCCTTCTAATTTACACCGTTTGTAGATGGTCATGATAGAATCCTCATGTTGAAATCTTACGGTCTGGAATGCTGTACTCCTCGAGAAATCTTCGCTCAAACATCGACAAACGTCTGGTCTCCCCCACCCGTCTCGTCCCCGCCTCCTAATCAGATTCGGAGCCCCTGCTCAGCGCTCCTTAGCCGGGATGTTTGCACTCCCGTCCCGCCTGCCCGATTTGCATTCCCACTGCCGGTTAGGGCACCACGACGCCTCATTGATGGGGAAGATAATTATTGATCGTCCGGGTCTGTGTGTCTGTCTGTCTGTCTGGCTGGCTGGCTGTCTGTCTGGCTGTCTGTATTTCCGACTGAATAAAATGTCGGCCAGTATATGCATATGCCTGCATGAAATCTTGTCCTCTCTTCGTTTCTCTTTACATCTCCCTCTCCCCTTCTCTCTTCCTCTCTCCTGTTCTCCCTCTCTCACCATCTTTCTCTCTCTCACCATCTCCCTCTTATCTTCTCACCATGTGTCTCTCGCTCTTCTCTTCTCTCTCCCTCTATTTCTCTCTCCATCTCACCCTCTCTCCCTCTCCCTCTCACTCTCCCTCTCACTCTCTCTCACCCTCTTCTCACTCTCTCTCTCTCTCACCCTCTCCCCTCTCCATCTCCGACTCTTTCTCTCTCTCACTCCCCCTCTCTCTTCCCCTCTCCATCTCTCCTCTTTTCCTCTCTGTTCCTCTCTCCTGTTCTCCCCCTCTCCCTCTCTCTCACCATCTCCCTCTCATTTTCTCACCCTGTGTCCCTCGCTCCTCTCTTCCTCTCTTTCTCTCTCTCACCATCTCCCTCTCATCCTCTCACCCTGTGTCCCTCGCCCTCTCTCCCTCTCTTTCTCTCTCTCCCTCTCTCCCTCTCTTTCTCTCTCCCCCTCTCTCCCTCCCTTTCTCCCTTCTCTCTCAATCTCTCCACCTCTCCCTCTCTCCCTCTCTCCCTCTCACTCTCTCTCACCCTCTCCCTCTCTCCATCTCCGTCTCTTTCTCTCTCTTTTATTCTCCCCCACTCTCTTCCCCTCTCCCTCCTCCCTTCCTCTTTCCCCCTCTCCCCTCCTTCTCTTTCTCTTTCTCATTCTCCCCCTCTCTCTTCCCCTCTCCATCTCTCCTTCTCCCCCCTCTCTCTCTCTTCCTCTCTCTCTCTCTCTTGTTCTCACTCTCTGGAAATCGAGGCACAACGCACAGCGATATTTGAGTATCTCTCGACACTTGACCAGCGACTTTTCATTTGGGATAGACGATCCCGCGAGTCTTTTTTTTTTGGGGGGGGGGGGGGCACGCGCGTTCATAGACTGCTTCGAGAGTGACCGCAAGCCCTTGGACAACGCGGTTACCACTGCGGGCTGCCACGGCCACTTAATTATAGACCGCCATTTCATCCATTAGCCGGGGCCCTATGACGCACGAATGACGTCACCGACGACGCATAAGTCGGCCCAATGTCGACTCGCATCTGGGCGATGAGCGGTCTATATATATTTTTCTTTGACCGCAACCAAGACGGCAAAGACTCTAATATGCGCAAACAGCGACCTTCGGTTGAGGTCGAGGGTGTCACGTTCTGGAACCTCAGCCCAAGAGGTTTTGCACCGTCGTATCCGGTTACATATTAACTGTCTACTCTCTCTCTCTCTTTCTGTCGTCTCTCTTTCTCTCCGTCTCTTTCTGTCCGTCTCGATCTCTGACTCTCTCTCCATCGCTGTTTTTTTGTGTGCTTTCTCCGCCCTTGTCTCAGTATCTCATCTCTATCTCTCATAAATCTGTCTCTCTTCAATTTGTCTGTCTGTTTCTCTGCCTTTCTAATTTCCCCCTGTCTCTCTGTAACCGTATCTCTCTTTGTCTCTCTGTACATTATTCTTTGTCTCTCTTTCCTCTCTGTCTCCCCAAACTGTGTCTCTCGATCTCCTCTCTGCCTTCGTTGTTTTCTGTCCCGATCTGTCTCGCTATTCTTCTTCTTCTTGCGTATGAGGCAAGCAGCAATTAGAGGTGCTGCTGTCTCTAGTTGTTGTCGTTCGCCTTGCATGCCTGGGCTCAATCAGAAGAGTGAGACCAGTTACCAGGGCCCACCAACTAGTGGGTTGACAACATGTGCCCTTATCAATACTTCTTCTTTTGCGTATGAGGCAGGCAGCAATTAGAGGTGCTGCTGTCCCAAGTTGTTGTCGTTCGCCTGGGCTCAATCAGAAGAGCGAGACCAGTTACCAGGGCACACTGAATAGGAGGTTGACAACGTGGGCCCCTGTCTCACTGAATCTATCTATGTCTCTCTGCCACTCTTTCTGTCTCCATTTGCATCCTGTCTTGGTCTCTCTTATTCCACTTTGTTGCCTCTATTGTAAATAAAGTTTTTTTTGCAAAAATCAAATTCAAATTCAAGTCTCTTTCTGTCAGCTTCTCTGTCTAAGTCGTGTCCTATCTCTGCCCCTGTTTGGTTTTCTGCCTCTGTCTTTCTCTTTCCCTCATCTCCATCTAACCTAATTGTTCCTCTGTTTCTCTGTCTCTCACTGTGTCTGTTTGTCTCTCTCGGTGTCTCATCTCCTGACGTCGGTGATCTGTTTTCCGGGATTTGTCTTCGCTCCGCGAGAACCAGGCATCGAACTTTTCAGGTCAGATGCAGGGGCGTTTTAGAACGCACGCGATCTCATTACCTCACCGCCAGTTATAAAAAGCCCGCGACCCATCGCTCGCAATGAAGACAATCATGTATCCTTCTGTGTCGAGATTGGGCCTGCAATATTGCCCCCGCGGAATAAGGTTTCGCTCGGAACTTGGTCAGTTCTCGGCAATCGATGACTCTCACATTGGACCCCAAATCCATAGATTTAAAAAAAAAAAACCTATTCCCGATCTATATCTTTTGGGTATTTCGATGAGTACAAGGCCACTCTTGTGTGTACGCGTCTGCGTGCTTTCATTTGGTTGAAGCTAACGTGATTAAAGGTCCGATTTCTCGAGATTTCTCGAGATTTCTCGAGATTTCTCGAAATTTCTCGAAATTTATATTAAGTGATTTAGATAAATAAACTATTTGTCGATGTTTGAGTGAAGATTTCTCGAGAAGTACAGCATCCCAGACCGTAAGATTCAACACG
>OX465122.1:2200510-2205510 GCA_949987565.1 Luidia sarsii
CGTGTACGCACACGGATTGTTGTGCGTGGGATTGGCAGCGGCGCGGTCTGCGTGCAGTGTACAGCTCGCATCCGGCGTCGTATATAGTGCCGTTGTGCCGTGGTTCGCGTGCGTCTGGTCCGGATCGCTGCCCGGTGCCGTACCGGACAGATCTAGGCCGCCTTTGAAAAGGCTACCTTGGTCTGATACGACATGGATACACATGACTGGGTATATACCCGCTAGGCCCATCCCCCTGCCTGTCGACGATTCACCGGAGTCGGCAGTAGACTGCAATTCCGTGTCAACACAGAAGAGCACAATTTACCCAAAGGCTAGTGCGAGACGGAATCAGAACGTGATCTGTCCCTGCAAACTCCTGCAGCTGAAAATTCAATGATAATAATATCAGACTCACATAAGTGACCCGGCACAAGGACATGAGGAATATCCCACCAAAACTTAACATATTTGTGACCCGGCACAGCATAATGAGGAATAACCCCCACTTTTGAGATTTTGAGTTTTTCTAATGATGTGAAAGAGTATACCATTAGCTTTCAAATGATATCAAAATATAATATCCTCTAATATTTCAAATTTCCGAAAATAAAAAGAAAAGAACATTCATTTGTAATCGAATTGAGAAGATACTTTAACTTCAGGTGTTGTTTACTCAAAAAGTGTTTTGGTGGGATATTCATTATGTCGTTGTGCCGGGTCACATATGGCAAAACAGGCCTTCAGCGCAAACCAGACAATTCTAACGAGTAAGTTAACCCTCAAAGATCCGGGTTATTTTGACCATCTCAAAGCCGGGGGCGGAGTTTCTGTTGATGATCCTGTGATGACATCACAAACATGCTCATGAATATTGAAATTCTCATTAGCATAAAAATAAAAACTTGTAAATACACACCCAGAATGTGTTAAAAGCAGTTTGATTGCAAAACAGTTGGATTTAAGTATTACAATTTGCCTTTGAGAAAGGTCCTGCTAGGATCGAAACGTCAGGCCCACTAAATTTCGAGATTTCCATTTTGGTAATTTTAGTCAGTAAGCAGTTTGCAACATTTTTGCATATCAAAATTTGTATTGCGCAGCCCTTGAAAAAAGCGAACGCAAAAAGACAATGGTGTTGAGTGTACTTCTTTATGCAGAGACAATTCAACGAAAAGACTGCATATGTCACAAGACTTGAGAGTTTTGAAATATGAGCGGATGAGGAAGATGGGTTGGACTGAAAGAGTTAGCAACGATGAGGTATTCATGAGAAGGAGGAGTCGTTAATCAAAACTTGCAAAGCGAGGCAAAAGAAGTGGATGATAGAACATATCCCGACGGACTGACAGAAATGTCATTGAGGGACGACTTGCCGAAAGGCAAGATAGCGGGAAATGAATAATGATACTAGATAACATCAAAGAGAGAGAAAACCGTTTTAAAGGCCCTATACAACATCGGTAAAGTTCACAATTTTTGCCAAGGTTTTTGTGTTAAACCATTAAACATTTTCAAAACAGAAATTATGCGAACGATTTAGCTCAAATGGTAATCTTCCTTCGTGTACATGTATCTGTTTTGTCCTTGTCACTCTGCCTTTGAGAGAGGTCCTGCTAGGATCGAAACGTCAGGCCCACTAAATTTTAAGATTTCATGTAAATCTGCGAACATTCCTGTTTTTAGTTCTTACCGATGGTGTGTATAGTGGCTTTAAAGGATGAAAGAATGAGGTCAAGATAGACAAGGATGGAGTGATTACCAGATTATGGATCCCGCTGAGACGTAGTGCACCACACATAGATATGCATGTATTCATGCCTTTAGAGCGAGCGTGAGCTTTTGCTCTGCTTCAGGCAACCTTCAAGGCGGCTCGGACGTACATATATAGGGCCCTGGCACTTTTGACGGCGTCCCTGAGAATTAGCATTTACGTGGGCGTGAATCTAGTGCCTTGTGGAGACCCTAAGACAATAGGTCGAATAGGTCTCCACAGGGAAATTATAAAAGGTGTGTAGATCTCCACAGGGTTTTCACTAAACTGATAGTTGGAAATAACTCAAAAACGGGAAATGTGTGATGGGTAAGAATTTGTTGTAAATTGAAGTATTATGTAAGGGACATTCTGTCCAGATTTCTGCCCAGGAAAGTGAATGATGTTGAAATGGGAGCATTCTTAAAACATCGTTTTCTCACTCGGTTGTATAGTGCACGAGAACAAAGCAATGTCTCCACAAGGATGCGAAAATCGGTATGTGTGTACATGTACACTCACTGTAGCCCGCCTGGCGGGTTAGTCGTGACTCGCTGTAGTAAACAAGGTGATTCCGAGCCTATCACGGTTTGATATCTGAGGAAAAAAAGAGAGAGAAAAGAACCACACGCAAAACGAGTGTGGCTTGGATGATGGATGTTTTATGGTAATGCATGGTAATGCATGGTAATGCTCTTCGCATAAACAACTGGCGGGGGCTGTGTGCTAAACACTGGGGGAATTGAAATGTGATACACTCTGGAAACGCCGCGGGGTATAGCGTATGAGTGGGACATTAATGCACGCGTTAACGGGTGGTAATGTTGTGTACAGTACTGTATAGCAGCCGAGGTATACGGGGAATATTCAAACAGCCCGCCAGCCTTAAAGACCCAATACAACATTGGGAAGATCGGAAATCATCGATGTCCACAGATTTCCTTCTAATTCACACAGTTTGTAGATGGTCATGATAATTATAATCCTCATGATGTTGAAATCTTGGATGCTGTGCTTTTCGAGAAACTTTCACTCAAGCGTCGACAACAAAGTTTATTACTCGCGAGTAATCAAATATTTCTTACAGGCCGGTGCGAAAACCGTGACGATTGTTTTCCTTTTTCTACTTCTCAGATTACCATTTGAGCTAAATCCTTCGCAGGATTTAAAAAAAAGATTAATGGTTTAAGGCATAAACTATGGCAATCTGTTGACCTTTGCCAATGTTGTGTAGGGGGCTTTAAAGCTTTTAGGGTGGGGTAGGATGGGATGGATGGGGTTTGCTAGACGGGGAAAGATGGGTAGAGTGGGGTAGGATGGGATGGATTGGGTTGGCTAGAAGGGGATGAATGGGGTGGGGTGGGGTAGGATGGGATGGATTGGGTTGGCTAGAAGGGGAAGGATGGGGTAGTGTGGGGTAGGAAGGGATGGATGGGGTTTACTAGACGAGGAAGGATGGTAGGGTGGGGTAGGATGTGATGGAGTGGGTTGGCTAGAAGGGGATGAATGGGGTGGGGTGGGTAGGATGGGATGGATGGGGTTGGCTAGAATGGGATGAATGGGGTAGGGTGGGGTAGGATGGGATGGATTGGGTTGGCTAGAAGGGGATGAATGGGGTAGGCTGGGGTAGGATGGGATGGATGGGGTTGGCTAGAAGGGGATGAATGGGGTAGGATGGGGTAGGCTGGGGTAGGCTGGGTTAGGATGGGATGGATGGGGTTGGCTAGAAGGGGATAACATTGGGGTAGGATGGGGTAGGGTGGAGTAGGCTGGGATAGGATGGGAGGGACGGGGTTGGCTAGAAGGGAAAGGATGGGGTAATATGGGACTGGATGGGTTGGGGTAGGATGGGACGGGATACATTAATGTGATATATTGAGTTTCTTATTTGAGGCTACTGGGCTGAAATATCCCGTATAGACACTTTAACTATAGCACATGATGCGTGCTGATCACGGGAGTCACTGAGCTTTCGAGAAAGACGGGACATACGATAGCGACGTGCCGTTACCTTGGAGATCAGGCGGGGTTGTGTAGGGAGTTGAATCCAGACCAGGCTTGGCCTCAGACAGGCATGCAGATGACCACGGCATTCCCCGTCAGTATACGCGTGTTCATTATTGATACCAGTGGGATTTGGGCAGGCTGTTCCAGCGAGAACATCAACTGTTTGCAAATGTGACCCGGCACAGCATAATGAGGAATAACCCCCACTTTTGAGATTTTGAGATTTTCTAATGATGTGAAAGAGTATACCATTAGCTTTCAAATGATATCAAAATATAATATCCTCTAATATTTGAAATTTCCGAAAATACAAAAAAAAATTTTTTTATTTGTGATCAAATTGTGAAGATACTTTAACTTCAGTCGTTGTTTACTCAAAAAGTGTTTTGGTGGGATATTTCTCATGTCGTTGTGCCGGGTCATAAATGTACATAAGCTTTCGAATGATATCAAAATTATTTCCGTGTGAACTTTGTTGTAAATAGTACAAGGGGGCTTCGTTCGTTTGGTACCAGACACAATATAGCAGCACCATTCTAACTCCTCGAAAGCGGCCACTCAAAAAGGCAGGAACTTTACATTTTCATGAAAACAGTACACAAACACTCCCCCGAAATTCTCGTTTTTTCAACATTTAGAGAAATTTCGGAAAAATCCTTTAAACATGATAGCCTCCAATACATTAACTTTCCAAAAATCCCCCAAAAATATATATATATTTTTTTTTTATCGAATTGAGAAGATACTTTGACTTCAGGCGTTGTTTACTCGAAAAGTGTTTTGGTGGGATATTCCTGATGTCGCTGTGCCGGGTCGCATATACGTATAGGCTTTCGTCCTGTAGGGAATTATTCATCGGATGGATGTGCCAGTAACCGGACGCGGCCGCAATTACTTCCCAGGCACCGGGCAGCGATGACTGCTTCGCGCTGTAATAAGATCAACCAGGATACAGGCAATTACGAGTCTGCGCTGGTGTGAAGCAAATTTTGCATTCCTTGATTGTCTCCGGGAAAGAGATATACCCAGAGAATGAACCACAGGAGAGGAATCGGACAGCCAGGCAACGTATGTAAGGGAGGGAGAGATAGCCACAGAGATGGTGTGAAGGAGGGAGAGAGGGACACAGAGAGATGAGTTCAGGTAGAGAAAGCGAGTGAGAACAGACAGGGATGGGGAGAGGAGAGAAAGAGAGGAGAGAAGGAGAGAGAAATAGAGACAGGGAGAAAGGGGAGAGAGGGGGGATAAAGAGAAAGGAGTA
>OX465122.1:2210510-2278010 GCA_949987565.1 Luidia sarsii
TCTAGTGAGGTTCTAGGAAAGAGCCGTTTAGTCAACGTTTCGGACATGGAAGACAATGAGGTTGTCATGCCCCTTCACTGCTGTACATTGACTGTTACAACGTTAACATACTTTGTCCATCAATCCCTAACATAATAATAATAATTCTGGTTTATTAAACACCACATAGCAGCCAGCGGCTGAATTGCACAGTGATTTACATGGTAATTAAAAATTTAAAAATTTAAACATTTACAAATATAGGCCTATTGCACATCAACCTTTAAGACTTAACAATTCATCACAACTTAGATATACAAAAAAGCCAAATATCACAAGGAATACAAACTAAACGTGAGAAATTAAAAAGGGTGGAGGCTGGGACGGGGTTGGGGAGGGAAAGGGGAGGGAGGGAGGAATAGGGGGAGTGAAGAGGGAAACTATAAAACATCATTAAGAAGTCTAGTTAGATATGGCAAGGGGCTATTTCTTAGTCTAACCGGCTAAGGGGCTATTTCTTAGTCTAACCGGCATTGAAACCACAATTATCCACACATGTTTGTTTTTTCAGGGGGAGGGTAAGGGCCATGCACCAGGACATTCCACAGTGGGGTTTTTGTGGTGACCTGTGGTATGTGAGCCTACACCCATGTGGGCACTGTGGTAAATTGCGGTATACAGTGTGTGTCCTGTGCGGGAGGTGCAAAGCGTTTTTGAAGGTCATTACAACATTGGAAAGATCGGACCACAGATATCCTTCTAATTTACACAGTTTGTAGATGCTCATGATATAATCCTCATGGTGAAATCTTACGGTCTGGGATGCTGTACTTTTCGAGAAATATTCACTCAAATATCGACAAATAGATTTTTACTCCCGAGTGACTTACACTACAGAACGGCATCGGACGGGTCAAATCATCTGATACCCAACCGATGATCTTTTTGACAAGAGGCCTAACTTAAGATTTTTTTTTCATTCTGCACAAAAGCTTAGTTTTGAATTTCACGCTCTATATGGCGTGATTCACTGGTGCCCATCGGGAATTAACGCGCTTAGATCCACAGTGTCAGAAAGCGTGGGCACCAGTGCCCGATAGGTCAGGAGTCCTCCAAATAAATGTCACGTCAAGACACGGACGAGGTATTGACAGGGCGTCAGCCCCAGGGGAGAAGAGGGTCACCAGTCGTCCCCGATAAGTCTAATACACGTCAGGTCACAACCTCGTTCCCTTTATATCATCAATACCGTGCCAAGGAGATTGGGTGACTCACTGGTTTCGATGGGGCGTTCGTGCAAGGTCAGTATTTTCCCTGCATGTTACGCTGGCCACTCGCCTAGGGAACAGACGCGCACTCATTACGTGACGGCAATGCCTGTACCTGTATTACACCCTCTCCCACGTAAATTATAACGCTGACACTATGAACATCATGGGCTAATTTTGTGCACAAATTTATGGATTTCTCATTTTGTGCACAAATCTTTGGATTTCCCATTTTGCGCAGGTTCCTATGGGCATTTAATTTTGTGCACAAATCTATGTATTTCTCATTTTGCGCAGGTCCCTATGGGCTTTTCATTTTGTGCACAAATCTATGGATTTCTCATTTTGCGCAGGCACCTATAGGCTTTTCATTTTGTCCACAAATCTATGGATTTCTCATTTTATGCACAAATCTACGGATTTCTCATTTTGCACAGGTCCCTATGGGCTTTTCATTTTGTGCACAAATCTATGGATTTCTCATTTTGCGCAGGCCCCTATGGGCTTTTAATTTTGTGCATAAATCTATGGATTTCTCATTTTGCGCAGGTCCCTATCACTATGAACATCTAAACCGTGAAAATGGGGTGAAAATGTCATTAGCCACGAAATGAACATTCACCGTGTTTTCACCCCTATTTCATGGCATACGGTTTTTCACGGTGTTTTCACCAGTAGTCTCCAAGGCCACATTCCTGCTGGTAAATGGCTAGATGCAATTTAGAAGTATCTGGGAGTGACAGGTACAAGGACACCATACAGTATATCTATGGGGGCTGATGGTGATCCCTACTGGTAATTGCATTAGCCATCCCTCAAGGCTGGAGCTTGCCACCCTAGATATTCACGTTTTTTTCACGGTCTCTTTAGTGACCCGAAAATGTCCTTATCAGGTCAGAGAGGCGATTATTTTCACGGTGAATTCACTGTGAAATGCACCATGAAATCACAGTGACTTTTTAGTTTCACCGCGAAATGACATTTTCACCCCTTTTCACGGTTTAGATGTGAGAACGAATCAGGCAACATCCCCTATCATTACGTAGACGTATTTTTTGGGTGATGGGGTGTATCCAATCAGTAACCGCCATCCTTTGCTCTCATCACACGACGCAGAATATTAGCATCGATAAATGAAATAATGATTAGTCTACAATTACCATGCCAGTTTGACGAGGTTCGATTCAAAATCGCTTCATCGTGTCTTTTTGTTGGTTCAACTTCCGCTTGTGAGTAACGCGAACATGACAATGTTTCGCTAACTATCACTGCAGTGCCCACTGTGTGTTCTAACTGAATCAAATAAAACCCGCGTTTTACCTAAATCATCCCAATACATTTTGTATTCGATATTATCTATTAACATGCCACTAGCACTCTGGGGACCGAGAAATATTTCAGTGCGAGGTGTCTGCCATAACCATCTTCAAACTGTGTACGTTTCATGTAAATCTGTGAACATTTTTCGTCCTTACCAATGTTGTGTAGGGGCTTTAAGTTCATGTTACGGGAATGGAAGTTCCCAAACGTATCCCACCAGGAAACGAGTCCAGGGTACCGCCTGTCTACCGGGTCGGTAGTTCTACTTCTTCTGTGGTAGTATCAAACGGGTCTGGGGAAAAGTGAAGGATGGGTCCTTTGCCGAGCAGCTGGGAGTTAGACCTGGAACCCCAGACGACGCGTTAAATATTGACGACAAAAACGCGAGGCACTCCGCCCCGGTCACATGAATTATTTCCTCGGTGGCCTCATTAAGCCATCCCGTGCATGGGTGTGGAACCCGTCACTGCAAGGAGAAGACAAGCACATCGCTCTCTCTCTCTCTCTCTCTCCTGTCTTTCCATCTATCTCTCTTTTTGGGGTTTCTTTCCCCAATCATTCTTTATCTCCGGTCACGTCAATCTTCTCTCCTCTCTCTCTTACGTCCCTTCTCTAACTTCTGCCTCTCCACCTACTCCTCTCATCTCTCAACCACTCTCTCTTTCTCTTCCCTCTCTCTCTCTCCCTCACTCTCTTTCTCTCCCCCTCCCTCTCTCTTTCTCTCTCCCCCACCTCTTTCCCCCTCTCTTTCTCCCTCTGTCTCCCCTCTCGCTCCCCTCTCTCCCTCTCCATGTCTCTCTTCCCCCCTCTCTCTCCCTCTCTCCCCTCTCTCTGTATCTCTCCCTCTCTTTTTCTCTCTCCCTTTATCCCACCTTCTCCCCTCTCTCTCCCTCTCCCTCCCTCTCTCCCTCCCTCTGCCCCCTCTCCCTCCCTATCTCTCCCTCTCTCTCCCTCTCTTCCTCTCTCTCTCCTCCCCCTCTATCCCCCTTTCTCCCTCTCCCTCCCTCTCTCCCTCCCTCTCTCCCTCTCCCTCCCCTCTCTCCATTTCTCCCCCTCTCTCCCTCTCTACCCTCTCTCCCTCTCTATCTCTCTCTCCCCCTCTCTCCCTCTCCCTATCACCTTCCCCCTCTCTCTCAGTGCGTGTCCCACTCTTCCTCTCTCCCAATCTCCCTCTCCTCTCTCTGTATCTGTCTCCGACCCTCTCTCTCTCATAATATCTCTCTCCCTCTCCCATTTCTCTCCTTTCCCCTTTCTCTCTTCCCATCTGTCTATTCTCTGTTACCGCCCTTCCCCTGAGATGATTACTCGAGATCTCGGTTTACAAGGGCCCCGCCGTCCCTGTACATTTTCCAGCAGGAGGCACGTTGCCAGGCAACGTCCAATTTTCGCCCCCACTCCAACAGCAGGTGAGTGGGTGGGACAGCCGTTCTGTCCTCAAGCTTAAAATGAAGTGCGTCGGGGGTTTTCTGTTCTTTTTTTTATTAACCCGTCTACTGCTCTTTTAATCTCCCGTTACTATCATTTCCTGTTAAAGCCCCTACACAACATTAGTAAGATCGAAAAACGTAAAAATTCACAGATTTACATGAATCGTATACAATTTGAAGATGGTTAAGGTAGAAACCTCGCTCTGAAATAATTTGTCTAAAATACTGTATTTCGGGAGAAAATAGTAAATAGATAGTTTACTTCTCACCTCTAGATCTAAATGATTTTTAGGAGCAATTCGTTGATTTCGTTGAGCAATTCGTTGAAATTTTCGCGAAACAAATTAAGCGTTTTTTTTCACTATTTTCTCGAGACTCGGTTGGCGGATTGAGCTGAAATTTTCACAGCTGTGCTTGTTTCACGAAGGAACAAAAAACATTAATTTCCAAATGCGACCGGGTTGTTGATACAGGACGGCCGTTTCCATGAAGGAACAAATACATAAAGATTGAACATTTTAATCTGATTAATGAAAAGCGTGTCGACCTTGCTTGTCTTTGGAAAATTTTCACGAAGTGAATGCTCCACCTGGGTTCAGCTTGCATAGAAACCCAGGATGTGCAAATGTGACCCAGCATAGCGACATGAGGAATATCCCACCAAAACACTTTCCGAGTAAACAACTCCTTAAGTCAAAGTATCTTCTCAATTCGAAAAAAAAAAAAAAATGTTTTTGGAGATTTTCGGAAAGTTAATGTATTGGAGGATATTAGGTCGAAAGGATTTTTCCGAAATTCGTCTCTAAATGTTGAAAAAAAGAGGATTTCGGGGGAGTGTTTTGATACTGTTTTCATGAAAATGTAAAGTTCCTGCCTGTTTGAATGGCCGCTTTCGAGGAGTTAGAATGGTGCTGCTATATTGTGACTGGTACCAAACGAACGAGCGAAGTCCCCTTGTACTATTTACGACAAAGTTCACACGGAAATAATTTCGATATCATTTGAAAGCTAATGGTATACTCTTTCACATCATTAGAAAATCTCAAAAGTGGGGGTTATTCCTCATTATGCTGTGCCGGGTCACAAATCCAAAGGCGCCCTGAGGAAAGTTACTTAACCTCAAATAGCCGAAAGCATTGCCTCTGTATGTGGGTCTCAGGCTATTTTACATAACAAGGGAGAGTGAGGCTTGGTAGGTGTGGCTGGTGAAGTAAGCCGTGCGTTGGGAGTGCCACTTCGCTCTTGGTCAGCACAACACGGCATACTTGTCAACAATTTTCTTCTTCTAATAATAATATTTATAATAAACTTATAAACAGAGGTATGCTTGGAGCAGTTTGATTTGTAGTCGAGACACGTAATTATAAACATGATCAACTTCGTGGAAACAGAAAATTCCAGACTGCTAACTTTTCACTGATCATTTCAGTCCATTTAATAAAAAATAAATATAGATTTAGTTATAAAAACTGAAGAAAAATGTTTCTCACCCTTAGTACGATAAAAAGAAGAAGAAATGTGACAAAATGCTCATATGTGACCCGGCACAGCATAATGAGAAATAACTCCCACTTTTGAGATTTTGAAATTTTCTAATGATGTGAAAGAGTATACCATTAGCTTTCAAATGATATCAAAATATTATATCCTCTAATACTTAAAATTGCCGAAAATATAAAAAAAAGGAAAAATTATTTGTAATCGAATTGTGAAGATACTTTAACTTCAGGCGTTGTTTACTCAAAACGTGTTTTGGTGGGATATTCCTCATGTCGTTGTGCCGGGTCACATATTGGGATTTTTTGTTAAATTCGTGAAAGCACCAACGATTTGTTGGATCAGACAACGTATGGATGTTACTCTTTGACCTCGACCAATGGTGCGTTGTCCCTTTAAAGCCTGTCAACGATCCTTTATATCCGACACTGTTTCCCTGGCCATGCATTAACATGCCCACTATATACTGCCACGCGTGGCATGCACAAATCCAAGTAGGACACTTCAACTGAAGCCCAAGGTTGTTTTTCGTCAATTATTTCCCTGAAGGAGAGCCATGCGCGGATACAAAGCTACCGCACATCCACGAATGAACACCGGCGATGTCTGTTTAGATGTTCCCACTGATAATTATCCATAATTAGCATAATTATCTACATTTTGTTCTGCTAATGAGGGCAGTCAGTATGGAACTCGTCCAACGGCAGATGATAATCTTTCTCACGTCTCAAATTCACTTTCTCGTCAGTCAATAAATCAACACGATATCGAAAAATAGCCTGGCGTTTTGATCCTAGCAGGTGCTGCCTTTTGTCTGCATTTGAGAACAGACGAACCCTTGAGATCGGACGCTAGTATTTTCCACTGGCAAGAGCGAGTGGCTGACGCTCAAAAGAGATCCTTCCTCAAGAGCATTCTGAATTTTTAAGAAAATTCCCTCAAGGACCCAAACGAAAATACCTCTCACTCTTACATCCGTGGTACTATGTAGTATCTCACTTCACACTATTATCTCGACACCGGTTTTGTCCTTAGGGTATGCTGAGTGTATTCAATTCACGCCTAGTCTAGCACCTCCTCTCTCTCCAAGTGTGGGTGCAGTTTTAATTCATCTCTTGCAATATGTATGAGGAGAGCATCTGAATATGTGACCCGGCACAGCATAATGAGGAATAACCCCCACTTTTGAGATTTTGAGATTTTCTAATAATGAGAAAGAGTATACCATTAGCTTTCAAATGATATCAAATTCATTTCCGTGTGAAATTTGTTGTAAATAGTAGAAGGGGACTTCGCTCGTTCGTTTGGTACCAGACACAATATAGCAGCACCATTCTAACTCCTCGAAAGTGGCCATTCAAAAAGGCAAGAACTTTACATTTTCATGAAAACAGTACACAGACACTCCCCCGAAATCCTCGTTTTTTTAAAACATTTAGAGACGGATTTCTGAAAAATCCTTTGGACATAATATCCTCCAATACATTAACTTTCCGAAAATACAAACAAAAATGATTTTTTTAATCGAATTGAGAAGATACTTTGACTTCAGGCGTTGTTAACTCGAAAAATGTTTTGGTGGGATATTCCTCATGTCGCTGTGCCGGGTCACATATTGATGTTATGCATAACTCTGCCCTGTTGTTTTGATTCGAAACAGTGTTGTTTACTTGCCCAATCGCAATGTGATCGGTCGGGACTTGAGGGTATTCGAGGTCGTTGAGAACCGGCAGGCTATGCGAAATTGATTGCAGGTTACAGTAAGGAGGTTCAATGGTAATACGGTATTTGACGTTGATAATAATTATAATACGATACTCTTGTTTGTCAGGCTGGCTGACGTTCCTTTCAGTGTACATGGTCGGTGGGTCGGTGGGTCGGTTGGTCGTGAGATGGTTGGTTCGGTGGGTTGATGGATGGTGGGATGGTGGGTTTGGGTGGTTTGTGGGTTGATTGGTTGGTTGATTGGTAGGTTGAGTGGTTGTTTGTTGAAGGGTTGGGTGCTTACTTAGTCTGGTTGGTTGGATTGATTACGGGTTGATATAATGTTTGATTTGTTTCTTGGTTTCTTGGTTAGTTGATATGTTGGTTGATATGTTGGTTGGCTGGATGGTTGATTGATTGGTTGGTTGGTTGGTTGATTGGGTGGTTGGTTGGTTTGATTACGGGTTGAAATACGGTAATGTCTGGTTTGTTTGTTGGTTGGCTAGGTTGGTTGATTGGTTGGTTGGTTAGTTGGTTGGGTGGTTGATTGATTAGTCGGTTGGTTGATGGGTGGATTGATTTGGATGGTTTGGTTGCTTGCTTGCTCGGTTGATTGGTGAGTTAGTTATTTCCTTGGTCGGTTGGTTGGTTGTTTTAGTTTGTTGGACGGTTGATAGGTTGGTTGGTTGGGTGGTTGGGTGGTTGCTTGGTTGCTTGGTTGGTTGCTTGTTGGTTACTTGATTATGTTGGTTGATATGATGGATGATATGTTGCTTGCTCGGATGGTTTGTTCATCTTTTGGTTGGTTGATATTTTTGTTGATTGATAGAGTTGTTCGTTGGTTAATTGGTTATTTGGTTGGTGAGTTTGTTTGTTGGTTGGTTGTACATGGTTAGTTGTCTGTTTGGTTGGTTGGTTTTTGTTTGATTGTTTGGTTGGTTGGTTGGTTGGGTGGTTGCCAACTGACCAACCAACCAACCTACCTAGCGAACATGAAGTCAACTGACAGACTCACCATCTGAATGAATCTATATACGAGCTTGAACCCTCCTGTTGAATCCATCTATGTGCCCTGCGCGATAGTAGTCGAGCCGTACCGCTGAATATCACACACGAGCACCTTGCAAAGCCAAACCCTTGACTGTCGCCGCAGGCAGAAATCCAGTCCCCACACCCAGCCAAACTCAATCGAATATAACCCAACGCAAAGCCGATTTTGGCTCATATTTCTCCAAACCGAATTATCGACTCCGGCCTCCATGCCGTTGAGATGGGAGTGACGGGGGTCACTCTCGTCTGGCGCTGAGATAAGATCTTGATCTCAGATGCCGAAGATAAGACGGTTACGTTTATACTCCATCGATATCCACTACCCGTCCAGTGACGGAAACACTCTCAGTCATTTACAATGATGAAAGACTGCCTTCTTTCCAGTCGGTTACTACTTGCCCCGGGGCGCGTATTTTTTTTTTTACACTGCATCGACGGGTTTTTCGCTATAACGTGGTAAATTCGGCCTTGAAAAGAGACTACCACTGCGTTGTCTCTAAGCTAGGAGAGAGAGTGCTCCGAATAAGCAAAATCAGACTGTGTTCACTCTTCCACACTTCTCTCTTTGGTCTTTCCCCCTCTTCTCGCTAATCCCTACCCTACTCCTTGCCCTTCCCTTTGATCTCTCCCTACCAGCTTTACTCTTTGTCCTTGTTTCTCATCCATGTCCTATTCATTCTCTTCCTCCTTCCTTCGTGTACATGTATCTGTACATGTATCTGTTTTGTCATTTATTCTCGTGAAAACACAATTTACAAGACATCCCTCATTATTTGTGGCAAACTACCTCCACTATCAACAACAAACTGTGGCAATCTTTTGACCGTTACCGATGTTGTATAGCTAGTCAAAAAACTAACTATATCATTTTTCTTTTTGGGTTGGTCAAAGTTGAGCCTGGGGTTAAAGGGGTAATTCAATAGATCGTTTGCACCGGTGGCCATCTTTGGGGCCTAGTCTTTGTTCCTCGTGGATAGGCAAGAGTGCACTCTTTGTACCTGCATTGTCACTGAATTTTGATAATACTAGACGGCCCCAAAGATGGCCGCCGGTGCAAGTGATATATTGCAGGTGCTCTAGTCGAATTTAGATGAAAAAGTGGTGAAATTGCTTTGAATTTTCTTTTCACGTCAAAATGGCCTTCTCCACCTGATATGTGACCCGGCACAGCGATATGAGGAATATCCCACCAAAACACATTTCGAGTAAACAACGCCTGAAGTCAAAGTATCTCCTCAATTCGAAAAAAAAATAAATATTTGTTTTATTTTCGGAAAGTTAATGTATTAGAGGATATTATGTACTAAGGATTTTTCCGAAAACCGTCTCTAAATTATGAAAAAAACGAGGATTTCGGGGGAGTGTTTGTGTACTGTTTTCATGAAAATGAAAAGTTCCTGCCTTTTTGAATGGCCGCTTTCGAGGAGTTAGAACGGTGCTGCTATATTGTGTCTGGTACCAAATGAAAGAGCGCAGTTCCCTTGTACTATTTACAACAAAGTTCACACGGAAATAATTTTTGGTATATTCTGATGGTATATTCTTTCACATCATTAGAAAATCTCAAAATCTCAAAAGTGGGGGGTTATTCCTCATTATGCTGTGCCGGGTCACATATTTATGATTTCGATGTACTCGGTGTGGTTAACGGTGGGGACGGCCTGTTTACATTCAAGGAAAGCGAACCGCCTTTGCTGAGTGGCACTGCTATGTCCATTAGGGGATCATTATAGAGTGGCATAACCCCCACGTGGTAACTCCACGGAAGCAACCCTGGGTCTCTGAGCATTCTTAAGTGTGTGCGGGAAGACTGTGCGTGCAATGGCCGAAGGGCTTGCGATGATGTCCCACATAAGTCGGTCTTAATGGACATTTCTCTACGCGTGGATCCTCGCAGGAACCGTTGGGATTTTAAAGGTACGGGAATAAAAGAGACGAGAGAAAACATCAAGATTCGTATCTGGAAATGGATTTTAATGCGATGGGCTCTCTAAAGATGAGTCACATTTAGTAAAAATCACAACTAAATAAGACTTAAGGCTTTGTATGGTGGGTTAATCAATATAGGAAGGTTTGCGGTGACACCATATAATTATAAGGTCTCTTAAAGAAGAGGTGTGGTTCTGAAAAGAACTTTTCAGAACCACACCTCTTCTTTAAGAGACCTTATACAGGGTGTCACCTCTTCTTTAAGATACCTTATACATGGTGTCACCGCTAACCTTCCTATATCAAATATACAACTAACTCAGTCATTTATCGACTAACTTATTTCAACTTGATTCGTTATTTCAAAAAAATAGTGGGCCTGACGTTTCGATCCTAGCAGGACCTATCTCAAAGGCAGAGTGCCTTTGAAAAAAGGTCCTGCTAGGATCGAAACGTCGGGCCAACTAAATTTTGAGATTTGCATGTTGGTAATTTTAGTCAGTACATTTTTGTATATCACTTTGATTTATTATTGATCAAGTTTCAAATCAGCAGGTGTGAAGATATGGACACTAACGAAACAATATGCACCAAGATCAAACAAATTATTTATGCTGGATTTTCTTTTAACAGCCTCAACTTTCAGTCGTTCCCTGCGTGAAGTGCGAGGGACGACTCAATATCGCGCAGTGCTCAACAAACTCACTTATAAACTTATTCCTTTGCCCTATACCGTCTATGCCTGTCAGCGAAATGCACAAGCACCTATGACTATATTCTGAATATCTGAGTATACACGAGTGTTTGTGTGAGTCTACCTGTCGTTCGTAAGAGGAATCTAAAGTGTTTTTTTTTTCAATGAGGACAATTTCAACTTCAACCCTTCAACAAGAAAACTGACCTCGCGTAACTTCGTATACGGGAAGTGAGAAAGAGCTCTTCTGGCGTGGAGTGTCCATACTTTGCCTCGCGGAGCGATGTCATTCGATCGTGGTCAGCGCCACCTATTGACCCCCGTGGAGTGGCGTTCAGTCGCATTGGTTGTTTTTTTCTCCCCGATACCAAAGCAAAATCGCTGCCTGACATCAGGGGCGTGACTCGAACCGCCGACGTCGGTATGCGAGAGCAGATGTCTTGACTGTGCAGAATATCTGCTCTCTAAATGCAAAAGAGTGAATAATTCACTCTCTCGGGGAGTTGAAATCGCACCCCAAAAGCAAAAACAGCTCAAAAGCTTATAGGACACGCTGGAAAATATGGTTCCATTCAATTAAATCACGGCTTTCTTACCAAAAGAGAAATTACTAAAGGAAACATTTCTTTTTATAGAAAAAGTGACTCTACTTTATTGTATCACACGATATTGGTACATCAATGAATATCCATCTCAGTCGAGTAGGCCAGCTACTTCGTTCTCAATTAGCATCACAAATTCGAACATAATTAGGTAAATAATTACAGTCCAAGTAATACGGGCGATTCACAATAGTGCGCCCTCAAGAGTTTGCAATGCGTTGCCCAATCAAAATGCGCAGAATCTTTTGACCCAATGTACGTCTGTACAGGGTCGACACATTTGCGCACTGTGGTTGTTTACGAAATGAAGGCTTATTCTCGGGCTTAGGCTTCGTCTCCTTCTGGCAAAAGCTGAAAAGCCAGGTTGTGGTTTGTATCCGAATTTGAAAGTTTGTAGGCTTGATAAGTACACTACAGGGTATTCCCCAAGAAACTGGGACTAAACGCTTGTTTCTAGATGCACGTGATGTTATAACGAGTAGGATACATATGACCGAAGCCTAAGCCCGAGCCTAAGCCTTCATTTCGTAAACGGCCTATGATTGGCCAACGCTTTGCAAACACTTGAGGGCGCACTATTGTGAATCGCACCGTACTATGCTTGGCTGGGATAGCTGAGGCTACACAAGCGAGCCGTTGCCCAGCACCTGGAAAGTCAACGCAATACCTGCACGAATCATTAAAATGCACACCGTGTCCTGCACTATGTCCTCATTAAATACAACGGCACTTGAAATGCGAGTTCGGTAGTTCATCTAATTCGTGATAAAATAGGCAACATAGTTTGCACCATTGTATTGTATTCACCATCGTGGTCATGCCACATTATGTTAGTCTTTTTCCATGTCACATTTTTCGGCCCGTCACCTGTAACAACCAGCTTTATATTGTTTTATCATCAGCTTGGTTATTCTGAATAACAATCGTATTTCCACGTCTCCTGGGGGAGAATAGGCCATGGGTATGTTTCCTTATTCAGTCTGCCATGTCATGTTCTGTAACCTAATTGGTTTTCGTCTTTGTTTAAATAGTTCTTCTTCCAGTTCTCCTTTGGTCTGTCCTCTTATGCCCATTACAATGTAACTCTTAGCATGCCATTCGTTCCATATTACATGTGTCAAATGCATCACTGTACATGGACATTGAAAACGTCCCTATGCTTTTGCGCTTCAATCCATCATTATAATTTATTCTCAGACTGAACAATTTTTCTTTAAATATTTTGTTCACAGGTCATTTTTTCCATTCAGTTTTCCGTTACTGTATATGGTAAATACTGTACACAAATATAGCATTCAAACATGTAGGAAACTGGTCGCTAACTAGATTGACCTGACAAGTACACATCTAAAATAAGGTCCGATAATCCAGTGTTTTGAACTTAAAGGGGATTTTCACCCATGAGGAAGAAAATGGGTTACTTGCCAAATTGGGAAATGTCCTGCTTGAACCATAATGTCAATAGGCCTATGTCGATCCTTTTAAAGATTCGCCATGCTTGAAATAAGATGCAAGATGTTCGCCTTCGACAGAAATACATCTCGAACTCTGCTATACAACTACATGCATGATTGTGGGAAAACGTCAAGTTGTTTATCCACTACGGCCAATATTGTACAGCAGGGGCGTGGTCATCTCCAGACACGCTCTTCATAATGCGGGTGACATTTCGGCGAGTAATTTCCAACTGATAGCGAGAGGCGACACGCGATACGCCGCCGGCTCCTGTCACTATACTACCCGCTCCCTGTCGTCCCCGAACATATGTGACCCGGCACAACGACATGAGGAATATCCCACCAAAACACTTTTTGAGTAAACAACGCCTGAAGTTAAAGTATCTTCACAATTCGAATACAAATCAATTTTTGGGGGGGTATTTTCGGAAATTTAAAGTATTAGAGGATATTATATTTTGATATCATTTAAAAGCTATTGGTATACTCTTTCACATCATTAGAAAAGCTCAAAATCTCAAAAGTGGGGTTATTTCTCATTATGATGTGCCGGGTCACATATGTGACCCGGCACAGCGACATGAGGAATATCCCACCAAAACACTTTTCGAGTAAACAACTCCTGAAGTCAAAGTATCTTCTCAATTCGATAAAAAAAATCATTTTTGTTTGTATTTTCGGAAAGTTAATGTATTGGAGGATATTATGTCCAAAGGATTTTTCAGAAATCCGTCTCTTAATGTTGAAAAAAACGAGAATTTCTGGGGAACGTTTGTGTTCTGTTTTCATGAAAATGTAAAGTTCCTGCCTTTTTGAATGGCCGCTTTCGAGGAGTTAGAATGGTGCTGTTATATTGTGTCTGGTACCAAATGAACGAGCGAAGTCCCCTTGTACTATTTACAACAAATTTTAAATGGAAATAATGTTGATTTGAAAGCTAATGGTATACTCTTTTACATGATAAGAAAAATCAAAATCTCTAAAGTGAGGGTTATTCCTCATTATGCTGTGCCGGGTCACATATACGGTCTCCTCTCCTCGGCCGTGTAAAGGGAACACGCTACAGTGGCTATTGGCTTCGGGCCGTTAGAAAAGCGAAGGCTTATATATATGACCCGGCACAGCATAATGAGAAATAACCCCACTTTTGAGATTTTGAGGTTTTCTAATGATGTGAAATAGTATACCATTAGCTTTCTAATGATATAAAAATATAATATCCTCTAATACTTTAAATTTCCGAGAAAAAAAAAAGAAAATTTATTTTTTAATCGAATTGTGAAGATACTTTAACTTCAGGCGTTGTTTACTCAAAAAGTGTTTTGGTGGGATATTCCTCATGTCGTTGTGCCGGGTCACATATAAAATGCCACACCCTCGCCACTGGCTGGCCTGGAGGAACACAAGTTGTTTACAGCTAGTGTCGTACTAGCCGAACGGTATCCTCGTTGACCGTACACGGTACACAGAGCTATAACAGGTCACGCTGTTAGCACAGGCTTTTGAAATACCAAAACCCTTGCCACTGCCTTGGACAAACAACTCGTCCACAGCTTGCTTTAAAGCCACCACACAATATTGGTAAGATCGAAAAACAGAAAAAGTTCACAGATTTACATGGACATTATACAATTTGAAGATGGTTATGGTAGGAACGTCGAACTGAAATTCTGTGACAGCATTCTTAATACTCTCACTGAGTTTAAATTAGGTCTCTTGTCAATAAGATTATCGGTTGAGTGCCGGTTGAATTCATCCGACCGATAAAATTTTCCCGGTAGAAAGCCGATTGTACTGGACTCCGGAGTGAAAAATACACGATGGCTATCCGGTGGAAACGACATCGGACGGGTCAAATCATCCGATACCCAACCGATGATCTTTTTGACAAGAGGCCTTACATTCCAGCTGCATTCGAAAACTAATACGCCATCATGAACAGACCAAACAAAATTGTGGCGAGTTCAGCAAAGGGCAATTTTAGGCAATCGAGAATCATTTTGAAAATGACTGCTTCCGGCTAGTAATACTTAATTTCTGAAGGGTCTAAATAAGTGGGCGAACATAAGGTGGGTTGTGGGGTACCGGAACAATGGGTGGGTACTCAGAACAATGGGACCACTCCTTGTGGGGTACATTTTTGGTACCCCATAAGGTTTTCACGAAACTGGGTGTTTGGAATTAACTCAAAAAGGAGGAATTTCCGAGGTATTTTTATCAGTCGCAAATAGAACTATATTATATAAGGGACGTTCGCTAGAAATTTCAGCCTAGGAAAGTGATTCTAGTTCGAAAGGGAGCGATTTGAATTTGGCTTTTCTGGGAGTGTTTTTTTAGTACACGAGAACAAAGGGAATACCCCACAAGTATACGCGTGTAAGGTTGTGTGTCTGTGTGGGTCGGGGTTCAGCAACTGGCATTCATTTCCAAGAGCCATGATCCCGAGTGCATTTTGATGACAAAAACTGATTATTGTGAATCATGTTTTTTTTAAAGGCCCTATATAACATCGGTGAAAGTCAAAAGATTGCCACGGTTTGTATGTTATACAATTTAAACACTCCTAAAACAAAATCCTGCGAAGGTTTTAGCTCAAATGGTGATCTGAGAAAGTGCAAACATTTATTATTTGTCACAGTTTTCGCACCGTTCTGTAGTGTAAGAAATAGTTTATTACTCGCGATTTGTCGATTTGTCTGAGTGAAGATTTCTCGAGAAGTACAGCATCCCAGACCGTAAGATTTCAGCATGAGGATTATATCATGACCATCTACAAACTTTGTAAATTGGAAGGAAATCTGTGGACATCGATATTTTCCGATCTTCCTAATGTTGTATTTGACCTTTAAAATAATTATATAAATTACTTGTTGACATTTGAACACTGTTAGGGTTAGAACTGACAATATGTTTGATCGATAGCACTGGAAGTACTCGTCCTAAACCAATATTGGGCCATATTCGACTCAATTGCCTAGCGAGTCGATGTTAAATTTGAGGGGGAAAATTGGTCAAGGCTTGAGCGACTGACATCCTATATCAGCCTTAGTCATAGATTTCCCACATGTATGAAATCGAATTGCAATGCACCAAAGGTCTGCTCGGAATTCAGCCTATAAGATTAATGATTCACTCCGAGACAGAAAAAGCAAATAGGATCACTGAGTTAGTAATGCTTGTAACATTGAACATGATTTACAACACACTTATTACAGTATCCTGAATATAGTGGATTTAATTTATTCCGCGGTGAGCGCATTACACATGAGTGAGAATCAATGAGTACGTCTTTTTTACATTTAAAATAGATTAGGAGACGTAGAATTAATGGCGCGGTTACTGTACATTGACGTTAGTCCGTGTGGTGCATGATTCGCGCACCGTTTTGTTTTACATTATGTACAGTTCGAACACAAAGTTTAAAGCCCCTATACAACATTCGTAAAGGTCTAAAGATTACCACAGTTTGTGTGGTATTCCATTAAACATTCCAAAAAAGAAATCATGATAAGGTTTGAGCTCAAATGGTAATCTGGGAAAGTAGAAAAAGGCAAAAAAACCGTCACGGTTTTCGCACCGTTCCGTAGTGTAAGAAATAGTTCATTACTCGCGAGTAATACTCGCGAGTAATAAACTATTTTCTGATTCAGAGTTTCTATATCTCGAGAAGCACAGCATCCCAGACCGTAAGATTTCAACATGATGATTCTATCATGGCCATCTACAAACTGTGTAAATTAGAAGGGAATCTGTGGACATCGATATTTTCCGATCTTCCCAATGTTGTATTGGGCCTTTAAAGCTTAGTCACATTAATTAACCTTTCCAACGGGAGTGAGTAATCGTATCCGAAGGCAAATCATATGGCGGTGGGAATTGAAGCCCCCATACACACTATTTTCACAAATCCAAATTTCGACGTGACGGTTTTTTTTAAGTAACATACTCAAGTGTAAAACAAAATACCAGGTACAGACATGCTGTGCACCTTTAGTGCTTGGAATGCTGCCATTTTCATGAAAAGTGGAATTGTTTATGAAATTGAGTGTCTTTTACATGGAGTGTCTTTTCTTCCTGAAAAAAAATCAGACGTGTTTTATTTATTTCAAGTTTCAGGCACGAACATTTGGGATGCTCCGAGAATGTTGTGAATCGGTTTTTTTTTTACAATGCACCTCGAACACCCAGAAAATGTTGATTTTATTATTCATTCCGATGGCACTCAATCTCTGTACTCCTGTGCTATCAACGAAGGTAATTTGCTCTTCTTGGAGCCATGCTTCGTCTCGAAATTTACATGGTGTGTCCCTAAACCATTGCACATTTTGTGATTCCAACCGTAGATTCTCATCTGAGATACCGGCTCTCCCGGGAGCCGGACTCCTGGTAAGACACGCCTTAAGGCCCGTACGGTGTCGCTTGAAACATGCACACAGTGATTCCACCACGCAAACCTTCCAAGTATTAACTAAATGACTGCCGGCACTTCTCAGATCCGCACTGATTGACCTATAAATGTACATGGTGTCACGGCAAACGTTCCACGTTGTGAGTCTAACTGACTGCCGGCTTTTCTGAGATGCACACTCGCTGAAAGGGATGGCGTGAACGTACATGGTGCAAACTTTCCACATTGTGATTCTTACCGAATGCCGGATTTTCTGAAATCCACACTCGTTGAAAGGGATGGCATGAATGTATACGTAAACTTTCCACATTGTGATTCCACCATGCAAGTCTTCATGTCACAACTGATCGGGATTTTTCGCTGAGGTGTAACCGTAGAGTTTGCGTTGGGACCGGCAGCCTGCGTTCTCGGCGTGGTCTGGCTATAAGGGGGGTGGTCCGTTGGCGTTGACCGTCGTCTCGTCTGTGCTCTGCTGTTTGGACAGCCACTCCCGGACCATCCTCTCCCTCTCCTCCTTGCCCCGGCCGACGGACGGCAGCTCCTGGGAGCCCAGCAGGAAGCTGGCCTTGTAGGCCCGCTCGCACAGGCCCTCGTACGAGTCCGGCCCCTCGGAGAGGAGGCTTCCCCGGCTGCCGGCCGGCGAGTCGGTCCGCGTGGGGCTGGAGACCTGGACGGAGCAGAGCGAGAGGTGGCTGGGGCAGCGCAGCGGGTCGCCCCGGTGGTGGCAGAGGGGCTGGAACTGGCGGGCGAACGGCGGCGTCTCCGGCTCGCCCGCCCGCTGCAGGTCGCCGCAGCTCTTGCTCAGGCTCTCCACGGCGCCTCGCTCCACCGAGAGGCGTGCGGCCCGCTGGCGGGGCGAGGCGGTGGCCGGCCGCAGCTCCTCCGCCCGCAGCAGCTGCCCGTCGTTGGAGTTCACGTCCAGGCTGCTCAGCGAGCGGTGGTTGTCCATCATGACCAGCGAGATCGGGCGCTGGTGGCGTCGCCGCGTCAGCAGCGTGTAGCTCGTGGGGGCTTGGTCCTCGATCAACGGCGGGCCGGCAGCAGGCGGTGGGGCCCGATCCGCGTCGCCGGACGCTCGCGACTCCACCTCCGGGAGCTGCGGGCGAACCGGCCGGCCGACCATCCCCGATGCCGAGGACGGTCTGACGGTGTCCTTGGGAGAAGAAGACATGGCCGCTGGGACTCCGAGAAAGTCACTGTATGAGGAGCGTGCGGCTTCGCCGGCGATCAGCCGGCCGAACTCGTCTCGCGTCTCCCGGTCAGGTCGGTTCTCCACGATGCCGCTACTGCTGCTGCTGTAGCGCCGGTGAACGGTGCGTCGTTTGTCGTAGGATCTCGTCCGAGGTTCGTCCCTGGCTCGCTGTGCTAGGATGTCGCACACTGAAGGCATGGTGTTGTGCACAGTCCCGGCATAGACTCGCGCTGCGCTGCCGGCTCTGAGACAAACTCGACACCGTCGTCTCTTGCGAGCAACCCGGCTAGAGCAACCACGTCACAGCGCCTACTCGATGATGACGCGTCGATCTTCTCGTCGTGTACCCCGCACTGCATGCTCGGTGATTATCGCGACCGATCACCCGGTGATTTTGAATGAAGCTCCACGAGCGTTCTTCGCCCTGCTCGACGCGTGATTTATCCCACTGGGTGCTCACTGCTCTGCCCGATTGCCTGATGGTGTACGGCACGCCAGGGAGAATGTAATTCAACGAGGGTTTGCCCCTCCCGAAACTGGACGTGTAGCTATCGCACTGCACGCTGAGTGTGTTGCCTGAATACGCACTGGGACAAAACCCACACATGCATCACAGGATTGGAACTCTAACCACTGAGCTGATTGAGGAGTGACTATTGGTTGTACGGGACGCTATGCGCTCGCACGCGGCATCTCAACGTATGCTGTATCACTGCTTTCTGGAAAGGCCAACCATCCCACTGAACGCACGCGCCGTACTGGCGATGGAACGAGCAATCTAGTAGCAGGGACAGCTGTCGGCAGCTCCGCCCGTGTGCGTCTGCCTGACTCATCATAGTCCACACGACGAACATGTATCACACAGCGTGGCCGCGGCACCGCACGGCTAGCGTCAGTAGTCCCCGCCCAACGACCAACCCCCCGGCCCCGCGCGCGTAATTTCTTTTCCCAGGATGGGAAAGGCCACCATTGACACAACCGCGCGCTATTGGTTGCATTTTATCCAGACATGGTGAATTATTCATGAAAATGTTGCACATGGTCATTTCTAGTACACGCTTGTGGTGTAGTATACACGCTTGTGGTGTAGTATACACGCTTGTGGTGTAGTATACACGCTTGTGGTGTAGTATACACGCTTGTGGTGTAGTATACACGCTTGTGGTGTAGTATACACGCTTGTGGTGTAGTATACACGCTTGTGGTGTAGTATACACGCTTGTGGTGTAGTATACACGCTTGTGGTGTAGTATACACGCTTGTGGTGTAGTATACACGCTTGTGGTGTAGTATACACGCTTGTGGTGTAGTATACACGCTTGTGGTGTCGTATACACGCTTGTGGTGTAGTATACACGATTGTGGTGTAGTATACACGCTTGTGGTGTAGTATACACGATTGTGATGTAGTATACACTAGTTACCGGTACATTATGTAGGCATACACACACAAGTATACTGTACATGTATATGTACATGTACACCTAACATGTATACTCAAATCAAGATCTGTGTGAGTAAGTGGAATGATTATCATGAATAATTCAAAATAGGAAGGTTTGCGGTGACACCATGTATAATGTTTCTTAAAGGAGAGGTTTGGTTCTGAAAAGAACCTGAGTGGTAACTCGACGTTTCGACCAGTCTGCTCTGGCCGTCATCAGTTTATCCTGATGAAGGCCAGAGCATACCGGTCGAAACGTCGAGTTACCACTCCTGCTATATCCATCCTTCTCCCTCACTGCTCTCTCTCCACCTTTCCCTAGCTCCCTGTCTCTCAATGTATCCCTCTACATCTCTCTGTGTACTCCTCTCTCTTTATCCCTCTCTGTCCCCATTCTCCCTGGTAACTCGACGTCGATGACGGCCAGAGCATACTGGTCGAAACGTCGAGTTACCACTCAGGTTCTTTTCAGAATCACACCTCTTCTTTAAGAGACCTGATACATGGTGTCACCGCAAACCTTCCTATGTTGATTCACCCACCATGCAAAGCCTTATGTCTTATTTATGAATAATTCACCACGCGTAGACAAAATGCAACCAGTAGCGCGCCTTTATGCTATAATGATGGCCTTTCCCGTCCTGGGAAAAAAAAATAATTCGCGCCCCGTGTCCTATGCTAATTTTGCGCTGAGCCGATAGCGGCCCGTGTGCCTCGAATGGTAAACAGGTGACGAGGCGGTCGGTGCATATGGGCGTGTGGTCTAGTAGACGTGTCTCGTGCCCGTCCTTCACGAAAGAGTCTAACACAGCGTGCGTATGGGAAAAAATCATTCGCGGTCTTGATCACCATAACATTAGAGACCTATCACTTTTACAATCTGTCTCTCTCAAAATGTAGAGCAAAGAAAGGTTCTGTTTGTCTCATCAAGGTCTGCCCCTTGTTGGAATCCCCTTTCTTGTTCACGTTTCTCACCTGCGTAGGATATCGTCCTTTTTAAGAGGAATGTCAATTCCTATCTACAGCCTTCATGACGTACCCCCTTTTCCTTCATTCCTTTCCCCTTTAGAGCTTTGTTATGGAAGAATAAGAATAGATATATTGACCCTCAAAGAGCTTTGGGCGTATTCTGCCCACTGTCACTCCTTGTGACGTGGAAACAAAAATAAAGCAAAGAACCTTTTAATTAATATCTACAAAATGTGTACACCGTTTATTGACGGGTTTAATTTAGACGTTTCCAAAAAAAAACGCCTTTTCACTTCTCCAAACTCACTCCCTTTATCTAATAACCAGGGTTTAACGTCAATTCACGATTACTTAATTTTACATGTACCCTCCTCCAAAAATCACTGGACGGATAGGCACAGCCTTTGAGAAAGGTCCTGCTAGGATCGAAACGTCAGGCCCACTAAATTTTAAGATTTACATTTTGGTAATTTTAGTCAGTAAGCAGTTTGCAACATTTTTGTATATCACCTGAAATGAAATTGTAAACAAAAGTGTATTATGTAGTTTTCTCTATCACCCTGCCAATTATAATGCCGCTCTTATGTGCACCGGGCTCTTGCGTGGCAATTCCAGGATAAACACAAAATAATGGAGGCGTGATCAGATATCTCCTCGGTGCTTCGGCAGGGAACCAACCGCCTGCCTTGTTTACTGCCGCGTAGCATGCCTGGGACAGACCGACCGAGCGATGACAGGAGGTGTCACCTCGAAATCGGGTCATGGAAATTACGACGAGCACCGTTTGGACATAATGAGTTCTGTTGCCATCATTATTATTCCACCGTGCGGACGTGATTTACGATCTCAGATAAGAGGAGAAAGATATTCACCCGTAGAGGGAAAAAATGTTGCTATTTTAAATGAGCTAGTGATCTTGCTATCGACCAAGGAAAGGCTTCAATGCTTAGACGGGTTTTTCTGGGTTTTGTTGGTTAGCTGAAGCTTTATTTAATCTGCTGCCACAAGACCAAAACAAGCCACTCAATGTTACGAATAAGAAGGGGCGAAAAGGAATCCAACAAAAAGGTTTTATTTTTAATCTTTCTTTACGTTTTTTAATCTTTCTTTCAGTTTTTTAATCTTTCTTTAAGATTGTTAGTCTTTCTTAAAGTTTTTTAATCTTTCTTTCAGATTTTCAATCTTTCTTTCAGATTGTTAGTCTTTCTTTAAGATTTGTATTCTTTCTTTAAGATTTGTCATCTGTCTTTAAGATTTTTCATCTTTCTTTGAGATTTTTCATCTTTTTTAAAGATTTTTCATCTTTCTTTAAGATTTTTAATCTTTCTTTAAGATGATTAATCTTTCTTTAAGATTTTTCATCTTTCTTTAAGATGTTTAATCCTTCTTTAAGATTTTTCATCTTTCTTTAAGATTTTTCATCTTTCTTTAAGATTTTTCATCTTTCTTTAAGATTTTTAATACTTCTTTAAGATTTTTCATCTTTCTTTAAGATGTTTAATCTTTCTTTAGGATTTTCATCTTTCTTTAAGATTTTTCATCTTTCTTTAAGATTTTTCATCTTTCTTTAAGATTTTTCATCTTTCTTTAAGATTAAAAATACAACTATCAATGTGACGCCGAAACTGGGACAAATTTGTAGGTGGGAGGGAAGCTGAATTCCTCAGCAAGGTGGTACATAGGAGACTCCATGAAATTGGACCCTGTTTGTGATATTGGACAAAGACATAATATTATGTTATAATGAGTTTGGGTGCCATCAGGCAGTGCATTTACTATTTGAGGTCAGAGCCGATTTTTGTTTTGTTTTTAGAGATTTAGAGCGCAATACTTCGCAGACACGATTGCAAGCATCCTACTTGGCGACATGGTTAGAGAATCTATCTCGTCAAGTCGGCATAAAATCAATTTCACGTCGACCTGAAGTGGAGATGTCGATGTAATCTGTCAGACATGCTGCTTCGCTCAGTTATCAGCCTTGAGCATCGACCTTGCCCCATACACCCGTGCGCGTGCATGCACAATAAGCTATCGAGTGGCCCTTACATCGCCAGAAGAGGGCGCTAGATCAGTTTTGCGGTGAATTTCTTACGCGCATTCTGAGGCCTTGTGCGAAGTCCTTGTTTGCTGTGGGAAAAGTAAAAGCACACGTTGATAGGGATTGCAAGTAGCCTTAGCTTTTTTGTTTCCATAGACCCTTTTTCTTGTTCTTCTTCTTCTTCTTCTTCTTCTTCTTTTTCTTCTTCATCTTTCTCTTTTTTCTTCTTCTTCTTCATCTGTATCATCATTTTCTTCTTCTTCTTCGAAGAAAATTCTTTAACTGAAAATTTCCATTCATAATCTTGAATTCCTACCATGTGCCTGCAACATTATTGTCTCATTTGAGTAATTTTTTTCGTTGTCAGATAAATCTAGCCTTTTACACGCGATGCAATATAAGCTCTCATGGCTGCTCAGAATATTATTATCATTTTCGGGGTTAAATTAGTTTGCCCTTTTATGGTGATGAGCATAGAGGCTTGCTCAATTGGTGATTCGCCTGATTACCTACCGCAGTCTTAATGATCAAAACTGGCCAATTAAGGACAGCGATAATGGCCGTTTTTATCAGTGAGGACGCTGACGAACCAAATTAGAGAAACTCACGACACCCTAAATAAAGACCACTCGAAACCTCTTTCTATTCTTCTTTTCTGCCTTGCCAAGTTGGCACCACCAAATTGCCTTTTATTTCTACCCGCGTGAGTCGGAATCGCACGAATGAACTACGAGGAGAAATTCATTAGGTTCCAGACCATTAGTTATCATCACGACTGGTGCAAAAACGTTCGTTATCGCCGACAATGGGTAAGGTTTAGCGAGGTGTATAGCTTTGGTATTTAGTTAGTTTTACTGGTGTAGGTGACAGCACGTCATCGACTCTACGAACCAATCAGAGCATCACACGGCGCCCGTGATGCTGACCGCACTGCACACCTGGGCGTTGCTGCGTGCGCTCACTTCGTTGTACGATATCCTGGTATCAACGCACGCTCAGACAGACTCCCAACTCTTCGTTCACAAACTGAGATTCTACTGCCGTTTCAGAAGACGGATTATTGTTCCGTTATACCCGGCACGCTTTCTTCGAATCTGACAGACATTACCGTACATTATTAAGTCAGCATTCTGTCAACCCTTGCTGAATCTACGTGAACAATGGCGATATCAAGTGCTGCTGTGGAGGTATTATGCTTGCTTGTATATCTTCAAATGGTCATGTCGGCCAAGGAGTGTTCGAATCGGTTCAACCACCATTCGCTTGTCTTTCACGCGGCTGAAAATAGAGCACTGCGCGGTTCTGTATACGCCAGTATGAACGTTTCCTCTCGTGTCAGATGCGGGAGAGATTGCAGCATGGATGGACGATGTATGTCCTTCAACTTTTACGACGACAAGAAACTGTGTGAACTGAACAACATGACATCTACAGGTTGTACCAACCCGAGTAAAACTATCGGAAGTGTGTACTTTGATAGAAACAAAGATACACCTTTGTTATCACTGCCCGATAACTCCTGCATCTATGATCGAGCCAGCTGCAAGACGCTCTTCACTGCTGGATACAACTCAAGCGGCGTCTACACAATCTACCCCGGAGGAAACTCTGATGGAGGCATCCGGGTATTCTGCGATATGACACTGGATGGCGGTGGTTGGACTGTAGTTACACGGCGACAAGATGGCAGCATGGACTTCTACCGTAACTGGGCAGACTACCAGGCTGGCTTCGGTGATCTGTCGGGTGAGTTTTGGCTGGGCAATGACAACTTAGTGACTCTGACGTCGGATGATTCCCGAGGAACCTGGGAAGTGCATTTTGAGTTGGAGGACTGGGAAGGCAACAAAGCATGGGCAAGATACGAGGATTTCAATATCACTCAGGAATTGTACACTCTTAACATTGGCACCTACGATGCCCGTAGCACTGCCGGTGATAGTTTGGGATACAATAGGGGTTGTCCATTTTCGACCAAGGATCGAGATAATGATGTAGACAGTGCCCACTGCGCACAAGAGCGTGAGGGAGCTTGGTGGTACAAGTCATGCACCTGGGTTCAGTTAACCGGTTTATATTACCCATTTGTACACACTAACAACCAACGTGGGGTTGTGTGGTATCACTGGAAAGATACTTCTTACTCGCTGAAAAGGGCAACTATGAAAATGCGCGAAAGAACAAGTGATTAATCTTGTATTTTGCTCGAGGGGACTTAATCTAAGGCTATCTAAAAGCCAATGCCTAAAATATAATTATTCGCTTGATAATCACACATTTGTTTCAAAGGTAGTCAATTGATCAAAACGGCCAATCTTTAAATCAAATAAATATAACAATTTAAATGATTAGAAAATGGATCTGTATTTGATGGGGTTTCCACTTTCAAATTACTCATACTAAAAGCGTATAAAATTATCACGACATTCTGCTATCAATAATAAGAGAACAAAATATGCAATCAGGTTTACTGCCAAAATTTATAGGCTTGATTAGCTGTGGAATAATATTCTTTTTAACATGTCGTTAGAGGGCGCCCTTTCAGAGGCAGTAACCGGGCATTTTTGGCTCTGTATATTTTGTGAGTTGTTTTCAATTTTCTCTGCGTTTTAAACTCATTTTCCGATTTAAGTGTGACCTGTGACGCTTCGTGAGTACTTGTAATCATCTGCACCGTCATAGTTTTGTGAACTGTGATGTATTAGTGAGGTATTATTGACATTTGTGTGCTGCACTTTTAAAGCTATTTTACTACTCCATTCCACGTGTGGTGCCAGACCTATAGTAGTACCCGTTTGATCTGTATATACAGACTGGTGCCTTGCTTCACTTCATTATACATAATAGTAGCCTATAACAGAGTGATATACACAAATGTTGCAAACTGCTTACTGACTAAAATTACCAAAATTCAAATCTTAAAATTTAGTGGGCCTGACGTTTCGATCCTAGCAGGACCTTTCTCAAAGGCAGAGTGAGAAAGGTCCTGCTAGGATCGAAACGTCAGGCCCACTAAATTTTAAGAGTAGCCTATAACAGTTCAAAATCAGTCGTACAACTTTAGAATATTTTGTCAAACGATTTGTTGGTACTACGGACGTTGGAGAAAAGTCACCATGGCCATACACGTATCGCGGTATACGTTTGAGATTTATTAATTTAATGTCAACTTTCTTGAAGAACTTTCCTTACACTCGCTTAATGTTTTCATATTCACTGTATTTCCGTTGTATTTGTTTAAGTAAACAACATGAATTTAGCGGAATTTTAATTTGAACAACTGGGTTCTGTAAATGAACACAATGAAGTTTAATCAATTGGAAAAATCATCTATTTTTAAGAGTAATGTTTCGATAAATTCACTTCTGTCGTATGACCGTGTATATATTTTAGGTCCCATTAATCGAAACTATTATATTAGCATTGTACTGCAGTGGCGTTTCACGAAAGTTTTTCAATGATTTTAGCGAATCTCTTCAATAAGAAAATAATTTGAATTTGCCATTCATAACATTGGATTCCCACTACCGTTAAGGTTGTTGACGTACCCGCAACTCATCGTATCATTTAAAATTGTTTATAGCAAATTTCGTTGTCAGACGAGTCTAGCCGCAGCCTCACACACGCGATGCAATATAAGCCCTCAAGGCTGCTTGTAATATTATTATTATTTCTTGGTTAAATTGATTCTCCCTTGTATGATGATGAGCGTACGTAGAGGCTGCATTTATTGGTGATAAATTCGCTTGATTACCCACTTGAATGACACACGTGGCTATCAAAATAAAGGCAGCGGTAATAGTCTTTTTCAAAGCGGTGGATACGCTAGCGAATTATTTAGAGAATTTCACTATACTCCCAATACTGACCGCTCTAAATGTATATTTGAGCACCCTATCAGCTGAGATATCCAGCCTTTTTTGGGTACGAAAATGCCATTCCAAAATGACACTCACCTCTGCATATTAACACAGTAGCATTTCAACGTACTTGTATGAGTCGAATGATTTAATTTTTAAAAATTGAATTTCGCATGTGTTTTATTGAATTTTCCAAATTTGAGGAAAAGGTGAGGAATATTTGGTATGCGGCAAAAAGTGGTATTTAAATTATAATATCTAAGCTTTGGTGTAACTTGAATAATAAATTTTAAATAATCAGATCTCATTATATCGTGCATATGTGCAAGCTCGTAATTTATGATAGATGTATGTATTTAAAAGGTTCAAATGACGTTGAATAAACCGATGATACGAACCAAATGCTGCTTCGCAGAAAAAAATCCTTTATTGTTTTTCTCGAAAATAGGGATAATGTTCATTGAATCCCAAACCATTTCATGCTTAATTATTCAATCAAAAGTAATCAACCGATCGATAAAAGTGATCATTCGAATGATCGATTGATCGATTAATCGATTGATCGATTGATCGATTGATCGATTGATCGATTGATCGATTGATCGATTGATCGATTGATCGATTGATCGATTGATCGATTGATCGATTGATCGATTGATCGATTGATCGATTGATCGATTATTCGATTGATCGATTGATCGATTGCTCGATTGCTCGATTGCTCGATTGCTCGATTGCTCGATTGATCGATTGATCGATTGATCGATTGATCGATTGATCGATTGATCGATTGATCGATTGATCGATTGATCGATTGATCGATTGATCGATTGATCGATTGATCGATTGATCGATTGATCGATTGATCGATTGATCGATTGATCGATTGATCGATTGATCGATTGATCGATTGATCGATTGATCGATTGATCGATTGATCGATTGATCGATTGATCGATTGATCGATTGATCGATTGATCGATTGATCGATTGATCGATTGATCGATTGATCGATTGATCGGTTGATCGATTGAGCGATAGAGCGATTGATCGATTGATCGATTGAGCGATTGATCGATTGATCAACCATCAACCGATCAACCGGTTAACCAATCAACCGATCAACCGATCAACTGATCAACCGATCAACCGATCAACCGATCAATCGATCATCCGATATATTGATCAATCGATCAATCGTTCAATCAATCAATGGATCTATCAATCCATTAATTAAACAGGAAAGCAGACAATCAGGCATGCAGGCCACCCAGCTCTATAAACCAGCACCCTACCAGTCCAGCAACCACTATAACTCACCAGACAGCCAGCCAGCTAGTCAGCAACCCAGCTTGAAGACTTCGCAACCTCAAAGAATGTCAGCAAAAAAAAATGAACACTGCTAATATTCACAAACCTAACTTAAGAGCACTACGGAGGAATGGGTCTAATAGGTGCACTATCAAAACAATGACGAACTCCCAAAATTGGTATTCTGTCATGAAGTTAAGGCTCTCATGCCACATATTGAATAGGGAGATTCCTAAGCAAGGGTCGCTACGCTGCCACATTTTTCAGTCCCGCCACGCGATTTATAAAGAGCGCCCTCCGTATCACGACTGTGTCTTCTTATTACGATGGTGGCGCTATTTAATAGACCCTGCATCAACCGAGCAGAGGGAGGAGGAGGGAAGAAGGAGAAGGGAAGGAGGGAGGAAGGAGGAGGGAGGAGGGAGGAGGGAGGAGGGAGGAGGGAGGAGGGAGGAGGGAGGATGAGGATGATGAGGAGGAGGAGGATGAGGATGAGGATGAGGAGGGAGGAGGGAGGAGGGAGGAGGGAGGAGGGAGGAGGGAGGAGGGAGGAGGGAGGAGGGATGAGGGAGGAGGGAGGAGGGAGGAGAGAGGAGGGAGGATGGAGGAGGGAGGAGGGAGGAGGGAGGAGGGAGGAGGGAGGAGGGAGGAGGGAGGATGAGGATGATGATGAGGATGAGGATGAGGAGGGAGGAGGGAGGAGGGAGGAGGGAGGAGGGAGGAGGGAGGAGGGAGGAGGGAGGAGGGAGGAGGGAGGAGGGAGGAGGGAGGAGGGAGGAGGGAGGAGGATGATGAGGAGGGAGGAGGGAGGAGGGAGGAGGGAGGAGGGAGGAGGGAGGAGGGAGGAGGGAGGAGAGAGGAGGGAGGAGGGAGGATGGAGGATGAAGGAGGGAAGAGGAGGAGGGAGGAGGGAGGAGGGAGGAGGGAGGAGGGAGGAGGAAGGAGGGAGGAGGGAGGAGGGAGGAGGGAGGAGGGAGGAGGGAGGAGGGAGGAGGGAGGAGGGAGGAGGGAGGAGGGAGGAGGGAGGAGGGAGGAGGGAGGAGGGAGGAGGGAGGAGGGAGGAGGGAGGAGGGAGGAGGAGGAGGATGAGGAGGAGGATAAGGAGGCGGGGGAAAGTGGAGGAGGAGCAGGAGGAGAATGAGGAGAAGGATGAGGAGGCGGGGAGAAAGTGGAGGAGGAAGAGGAGAAGGAGGAGGAGGAAGTGGAGGCGGGGGAGGAGGGGAGGAGGAGGAAGAGGAGGGTGAGCCGAACGAGGAGGAGGAGGGGGAGGAGGAGAAGGAGGAGGAGGAAGAGGAGGCGGGGGAGCAGGAGGGGAGGAGAAGGAAGATGAGGATGAGCAGAACGAGGTAGAGAATGGGAGGAGGAGGACGACGAGGAGGAAATGGGGGAGGAGGAGAAGGAGGAGGAGGAGGGGAAGGAGGAGGAGGAGGAGGAGGAAGATGAGGATGAGCAAAACAAGGAGGAGGAGGGAGAGGAGAAGGAGGATGAGGAGGAGGGGAGGAATTAAGACAGGTTTCGTTGACAAAGATGAGCTTAATCTTACATGTATGTGATTCAAATAATCATACACAATGTAGGATCCAAAAAATGGTGCAAGCAACATTAAAACGTAATCTTTCATAAGCCTGGACCTTGTACCTTCAATACTAACTACTGCGCTGAAAAGATTAAGACGCAATTCATCGTTGAAAAGAAGTGGCGTACATAATTGGCATAATGAAATGCAAACAAAATAACTCAACCTTTTTTTTGGGGGGGGCGGGGGGGGGGCTACGGACGTCCAAAGATGCCCTCGCCGATTCTAAACGCCGACGAACGTAATGACATCACGGGCGACGTGCAGCCCCACGGTCAGTGCCAAACTCATTAGCAGAAGGGTAAATTGTTTGTCTACACGAATTTGCGGGGCCGCAGTACTTTGCGCACGGGTATTGAAAGGCCAATGCTGATTGCTGTGGCGGGGGATAGCGCGTGGACCTCTTATCAACACTGACAGCTCTCTTGCGTTGGTTTTTTTTTCGTGGTTGATTTATCTTTTCAATCAGGAGCCTTTTTTCATCAAGCAGTGAGTTGTTCAGGAGATTAACTCGCCCGTCGTCGTCGGTGTATGATATGCTTTGGGACGTGCACTTTGCGCATGGAATGGTGTACACCTTAGCCTTATAATTTACATATGCATCCTCGTAATTCTCACAGTAACGAATCCACGAGCCAGGATCGGGCATATGCTTCGTCTCCATTTGACAAAACCTGAAAATCCAGGCTGTGGCTTATATCTCCGAACTTGAAGGTTCGTTGATAAGATCAGGGTATTCACCCTCAAAAAATGGGGCCAAACGCGTTTGTAGATGCCTTTGACATTATAAAGGCCATAGATTCGTAGCATAGCATAGCGTAAAATTTAACAATGTTGGCTATTACCAGCGACAGGTCTCACCAGCGACGGTCCAGGGTACCAGCAAGTTAGTCCAGGTTACCAGCGACGGTCCACGGTACCAACGACGGTCCAGGGTACCAGCAAGTAAATCCAGGTTACCACCGACGGTCCACGGTACAAACGACTGCCCATGGTACCAGCAAGTACGTCCAGGTTACCAGCGACGGTCCACGGCGGTTTTTTTTGTGGTATCCTGTGGTATGTGGTAAATTGTGGTATACAGTATGCGTCCTGTGCGGGCGGTGCAAAGCGTTAGGGTAAACTATCAACGACTCGGCCTACACAAAGACAAGCCAACGCCAATGAGAAGCTGCCAGGCCAGGCGAACGAACGATGCTAGTTATCTTTCAGGCAAATCTTTACGGTTCGATGAAAAGAGCGGAAAGAAAGAAGGATATTATCAGCACTGTGTGTAGTGGTTAGCTGGTTGACCTGCGGTCTGGTTACCGCCTCGCTACCGCGTCGCGATGGCCTCATTTTCAAGAGATCTGATCTGGGGGCCGGAACACCGACCCACATCACGTCGATGTGATAGTTTGCCGTTGGTAATGGTCGAGCAGACGGATGGCTTTCTTTGGTCGAACGAGGGCGCTATTGAGACGCCATTATTTTGACCTTTTAATAGGGCCTTTTTCGAAATCAAGACCTAGGCTCGGGCTCAGGCTTTGTCTCCGTCTGACAAAACCTGAAAATTCTGGTTTTGGTTTGTTTCTGAATTTAAAGTTTTGTTGGCTTGATAGTGTTACGGCCGTAGAGTAGGCCTGAATGACCCTCACCCATACGCTGGGGCAAACAACGAGGCATATAAGCGTCACGACGTATGACACTTAACCACCGTGGCTAAACTGTAAGTGCGCATTCACGAAGCCAGGTTTTGCTGAGGCCTCCCCCATTCATTAATTCGTTCATGCATTCATTCATTCATTTCTTAGGTAGTTACAGGCACAACCACGAAACAACCCTAACCCTTATCCTAATCCTAACCCTAACAACCCTTATGCTGAACCTTACCCTAATCCTAATCCTAACTCTATCAGTAACGCTAACCCAACCCGAACTCTAACTCTAATCGTAACCATAACCCTAGCCGTAGCGCCCTCAGCCTATAAACCTACGCTGGTTTACAAAACACGTCCTTGTATAGTCCCCACATAATTTACGGGGTACCAGCATGGCTCAACGACGGTGGTTAAGCGTCATATGTCGGTCCTGTTATATATCTCCAAAAAACCCTGCTTTCCCTTTGTCCATACGGTAAAATCACCGAACCGTAAACCTTTGTGCTCTCTGCCTGGTCCACGCCCTGTTCAGAGGCTTTAAAAGAGCTTTGTGGCCCATTCATCGGCCTCATTTGCCTCGGGTGACTCGTAGGGAATGCTGACCGTCCTCCTCGCAGGAACGCTCCACACTAACTACCAGCAGACGGGCGTGATCGTCAGGCCCCGTCGTATAGACCCTTCTTACTGACGTCACGTTGCTACTAGAAACAGCGAGATCCGCCATCTTGGAGTACACACATACGCTTTCGCTCGCACGTTTGTGTTCGTTTAACGTTACGTTAGTCATCGTGGCGAATTCGAATGCTGCACGGTCGGCTTATTATAGTCCTCTCGATGGGAATTCCAAGGCCTGGTATGATGACATTCTCCGCTTTATTGCTGGAATAGATCCGTACACATTTAACCCGCGACAACCATTTCGTCCTTATTTTTAGCGAAAGTGTACGAGTTGCGTCACCTTCTCTTGTCAGTACAGCAGGTAAACGATAAAAAGATTTCTTATCACGATCCCCACTGCTTCCACAGCCAAGGACAGCGCAAAAGTTAATCATCTTTATACAAAACAAGTACCTCCAATCCATGGTACAACCACGGAGGAATAAAAAGAGATTCCTCCATGGCACAACTAGTAATTAATACTAGTATAAAGTAGCAGTAGTAGTAGTACAACTACGACGAGTTCAAAACTTGCCGCCGTGCATGTGGAGTTGTTTGTATGCACAGCTGACTTAGTAACGGCGGTGACGTGCTCATGTGTGTATTCCAAGATGGCCGATAAACAAAACCGTGACGTCATCGAAGACGGGTCTATTGCGAGAACTCGTTAGCCCTACGGGCTCCGTCGAAACTTTGAGTTCTCGTGCGCGGCGGCTCCTGTCGGTTCTATAGACTGGGGCCCGGACCTGGCGGTGTTTGAGCTGCTGCGCTGGACGACGGACCCTGCTGGTGTTAGACGGCTCTTGGCACTCTCCTTGACGTCCATGAGCGGCTGAGGGTTCTACCCTCGATGTTCCTGGGTTGGCGTTGGAGGACTTCCTCCGTTCACAGTGTCATAAGTATATCAAAGAACAAGCTCAGGGTAAGTTGAACACAAAGGAACAGGAGTGACTTTATACAGTACAATGTAATGGGACACAGGATTGACATAGACTGACTTAAAGGTACATTCCATGATCGGTCTGAAGGTGATATACACCAATGATTTTAAAGATATTTCACCTGACAGGTTTAAAGGCATGATACAGATGGCACTGGCTCGTTTGGAAATTTGGAAATTAGGTAAAGTTTTAAAGATACAATAAAATGACACCTTGTCGATTAAAGATAGATCATACGATGCTGGAAATGGAATCTTAATCACAATACGGTTAAGAAAACAGCAACAAAAAGACGACAGAGACATGTAAAAATCATGAAATACAAACTCAAATTGATATTCTGAACACATACGCATAATTGTGTCAATAAAATGTCAATCATTTGCATTAGATATACCACTCAAGGGACATGTTTGACTTTCAAACATATAATTAATTATTTAATTGGGTGAAAAACACGAAGCAGATTTTTGTTTGGGTGCGTAAAATACTTTTGCACCCCAGTGTACATGTTTACACTCGTAAAATGAAAGTTGACGAAAGCGTGTAGCAATGAACACACAACGAACACAACTTTCAGCACCGTAGACTTCCTAGCAATATTTCTTAGGTCTATTGTCAAAAAGATCATCGGTTGAGTGCCGGTTGAATTCATCCGACCGATAAAGTTTCCCCGGTAGAAAGCCGATTGTACTCTTGGGTGAAAAATACACGATGGCTATCCAGTGGAAACGACATCGGACGGGTCAAATCATCCGATACCCAACCGATAATGTTTTTGACAAGAGGTCTTATTAATGGATAATCGCCAACCAACTGACCTAAAGCAAAGAGAGGGGAAAAGGGGAACAAACAAGGAGGAGGTCAGAGGTTAGAAAGACATCTATGAATGTTCCATTTACATTGGGACGGGCTGTAAGACGGAAGAAAGCAGAAGGCTGGGGATCAAATTCCACAGCACGGCGGTACATGGGAAAAAAACAGGATGAGTATCGCAAAGTATTTTGCCTTGATGCCAAGCGCAGCAAACGGTAAGAATGAACATTAACGTTTGATGTGACAAAAAGTACGGTAGGGTTGAGCGACCACTGAGACTCCATTAGAGCACCTTAAATTAATATCCGTAAAAGAGCCAAATACTGGATAATTATGACTTATTTACAATAGTTTCATTTAGATTTTGTTTTATCAAGTTATCGTTTACTTATCAGTTGACTTCTGCATCGGATATATAACTTTTATGTTTTTTTTAAAGTTTATCTGAAAATAGACACATAATTATATCCGTGGCACCCAGGTGCTACCGTAATTGTAAAAGGATACACTGAGGCCTTTTACGAAATGAAGGCTTAGGCTTCGGTCATATTTCTCTTACTCGTTATAATGTCACAGGCATCAAGAAACAAGCGTTTTGCCCCAGTTTTTTTCGGTGATGCCCTGTACCTTTCAAGCCAACAAACCTTCAAAATCGGCGACAAACCATAGCCTGGGTTTTCAGATATTCAAGCCTTGGTTCGTGCCTGAGCCGTGAATTCGTAAAGGGCCAAAATAAATGAAGATAATTAAACGGTAAGTCCTTTTGAAGTTTGTCTTTACTTGCACATTATATTTTGTATCATTGACGTCTAATGCTGAGTTTCCCCGTAGTTTTGCAATCAGATATGCACGGGCATCAGATTGGGGCAGCAACTGACTGCAGACTGATTCAAGTCTAATCCGTTGTCCAATCAACACGCTTGATTTGGTGGAACACACTATAGCGATGTCTTCCTTCGCTCAAGTCGTTTTCGTACGGAGGCCTATCGGTGCCACATGCGAGTTTATTTTCTTTCCACACAAACGAAGCAAACGTCGACACGAATCTATCTAGAGTCAATGAACTTCAACCACGGGACCTCTGCAATAATTACATCCTGGCGATCACTTAGTGCTTGTCTTCGAATAGCATCGGCCGCTACCAGCTACAGAGGTTCCTTGAATCCACATAGATCCCGACTAATCCCACGGTCCTTAATTTGCAGCGCGACAACAAAATACCCGTGAGGTAGGACAATACGGGTGATTCACAATACTGCACCTTCAAGAGTTTGTCCATCATTTGCACACGTGCATTATACAGAAGCCAGTACTGTAGAGTACCGGCTTTGAGCGGAGGATGGTACCGGTACTCTACGCCGTCAATTCTCGATTATAACCCCTAAATAACTCCCGGCAACGAAGTAATTGATGTGCTAGGCTTCCAAACTCCGTATCAGCCTTGAGCGGAGACTACGTAAACCCGAGTCAGTAGCCCTGTGATGTTCCAGCCTTGAGCGGAGGCTAGCTAGGACTCGGCGCCACCAGTTCACGACAATGACCCCTAATCAATACTGATAACCATTCTTCCAGCAACGTGGGACCAATGACGTGGTATATGCTGCCAACCTCTGTTCCAGCCTTGAGAGGAGGCTAGCGAGGCCTCCCAGAAGCGCGTCTAGTTCAGTTCTCGATGATGACCCGCGCTTTCTTGTTTCTGCCATGCGACGAGGTGGTACCCGGCATGGCCACGTAGTCGTAGTTATCGTAGGCGGGCGAGGGCGGGCCTCGCTGGTGCGCGTACGCGTAGCCTCCCTTCGAGGCGTCCACCTCGACGTCCCCGACCAGGTACTCGCACGAGTCGTCCTCGACCTCCGCCTCCTCGTCGTCCGAGTAGCCGTCGGGGACGTCGTTCACCATGCACCGGAGCTCGCCCGCCCCGCGAGCAGCGGCCGCCGGTCCGCCGGGCTGGAGCCGGTCGGACGCGGCGGCCTCCAGGCGTCGCTGGCGGCGCAGCTCCGCCAGCTCCACGCGGGCCTCGCGGAGCTCCCGCCGGGGCCCGCGCACCAGGAGGTAGAGGACCAGGAGCATCATGCAGAGCGCCAGCACGGCGAAGGTGACGAACCCGATCACCATGCCCGTCTGGAAGCCGTCCAGCCCGCTGGCTTGGGCGCCGGCCGGCGCGCCCCGGTGCGCGCCGGCGTGCGCCGGCTGCGCCACGGCCACGCCCACGCCAGGTTTGGCCACGCCCACCGGCGCGGTCTTGGCCACGCCCACAGTCGCCGGCTTGGCCACGCCCACCGGCAACGGCTTAGCCCCGCCCACCGGTGCGGGCGAGATCGACGACGACGTGGAGGCGGCGGCGGCTGCGACCAGCGACACGCAGATCGCGGCCAGGCTGGTCAGCTGAAGCGCGTGCGCAGAGCGTCGCGTCGACGTCACGCCGGGCGCCATCTTGTTTCTCGCTCTCCGCTGGTACGAAGACGCGGCGTGTTCTGTCACTTCCGAGCTTCCGAGCGGAGAGTCTTTTTTTTGTGCTGCAGCTGGAAAGAAAATATGAATTCAACAATTAATGTCACTTTATCTGAAAACAGTTTCTTCTGCGTACATTTCATCTGAAGAGTTTGTTGAGGAACTGGCTTCAAGTTTGGTGTATCTTCAATTTATATTGTCCATCTACATACTAAGGTTTGTGGACAATTATGAAGAAGAAATGGGTGTAGGACGAGTCGGAGGAAGAAGATGAGGAGGAGGAAGAAGAGGAGAAAGAAGAGGTGGAAGAAGAGAAGGAAGACGAGGAGGAAGAGGAGGAAGAGGAAGAAGAGGAAGACGAGGAAGAAGAGGAAGAAGAGGAAGAAGAGGGAGAAGAGGTGATAGGAGAAGAGGAAGAAGAGGAAGAAGAGGAGGAATAAGAGGAGGAAGAGGAGGAAGGGGAGGAGGAAGAAGAGGAAGAAGAGGAGAAATGGGAGGTAACAGAGGAGGGGGAAGAAGAAAGGGAGGAAGAAGAAGAAAAGGAAGAGGAAGAAGAGGAGGACGAGGAAGAAAAGGAAGAGGGAGAAGAGGAGGAGGAGGAAGAGGAGGAAGAAGAGGAGGAGAAAGAGGAGGAGGGGGAGGAAGAAGAGGAGGAAGAAGAGGAGGAGGAAGAGGAGGAGAAAGAAGAGGAGGAAGAGGAGGAAGACCGATTCGTTGAGGCTGCAGCCGAGATCCAAGAACATGAAATAATGTTATGGTCAAAATGCGCGCATCCCGGTAATGCAGTCGCCTGCATGTCGGTCCTCAACTGGCACTGGCGCCAAATCCATAAGATTAAGCCCGAGGTGAAATTAACAGGTGTCCGGATTGTGCTTCCGTCCCCCATCCTCCCCTTAACCCCTGTCTCTGTCTTTGTCTAAGCTCTAGATCTCTCTCCGGTTTTCGGTCACCTCTTATCCCCCTCTCCCTTCCCTCTCCATCTCTCTGTCTATCTATTGTCCCCAGCTTTTCCCTCTTTCCATTTCTCCCTTTCTCATCTCCCTCTCCCTCCTTCTCACCCTTTCGTTCTCCCACTCCCTGTTCTCCCTTCTCACCCTCCCTCCTTCTCACCCCTTTCTCTCCCCTCCTCTCTTTCCTCCAGCCCCCCTCTCTCTCTTTCTCTTTCTTCCTCTCCCTTTCTTCCTCTCCCTTTCTTCCTCTTCCCTTCCCATCCATCCTCCCCTCTCCCTGCCTACCCTCTTCCTCTCCTCCGCTTGCTATCTCTTCCTCTCGTTTCTCTTCCCCTCTATCTCCCCTCTCATTCTCCCTCACTCATGTATCCCTTCCCTCTCTGACTCTCCGTCTCCATCACCCTCTTTGTCTCATCTCTCCCTCCTCCCAGTTTCTCTCTCTCTCATCCTCTTTTTTCTCACTTCCTCTCCTCTCTCTGCCCCCCCCTCCTCAAATCTCTCTCGCTCTACCGCCCTCTCCCTCCTCATCTCTCTATCAACTCATCTCCCTCCTCCGTCTCTCTCAGTCCCTCTCTCCTCATCCTCTCTTCTCTCCCACCTTCTCGTCCCCCCTCTCCAATCTGTCCCCCTCTGCCTCAACCCAACTCTCTTCTAGTAACCTTCTCTACCACCCTTTTCATCCAGACGACATAAAACAAGCAACGAAATACGTCCCCAGGCCCAGAGCCCCAACGACTTCCACTAATTTTCTCCAATTTGTGCCGAGACAAAAAAAGATGCCCTGATTTACTTTCATTACTCTCGTTTCTCCGCCGAGAGGGAGATGGAAATAGAGATGGAGATCGACGAGGGAGTCTCCATCCGTAGTGAGCATCGGGCAAGACAACCAGAGAACCGCGCAGGAGAATTGCCTGTCACAACCAATATGTGACCCGGCACAGCGACATGAGGAATATCCCACCAAAACACTTTTCGAGTAAACAACGCCTGAAGTCAAAGTATCTCCCCAATTCAATAATTGTTTATATATATTTTTTTGGTATTTTCGGAAAGTTAATGTATTGGAGGATATTATGTCCAAAGGATTTTTCCGAAATCCGTCTCCAAATGTTGAAAAAAATGAGGAATTCGGGGGAGTGTTTGTGTGCTGTTTTCATGAAAATGTAAAGTTCCTGCCTTTTTGAATGGCCGCTTTGGAGGAGTTAAAATGGTGCTGCTATATTGTGTCTGGTACAAAATGAACGAGCGAAGCCCCCTTGTACTATTTACAACAAAGTTCACACGGAAATAATTTTGATATCATTTTAGAGCTAATGGTATACTCTTTCACATCATTAGAAAATCTCAAAATCTAAAAAGTGGGGTTATTCCTCATTATGCTTTGCCGGGTCACATATTATGGGCACGGTGTTCGGCTACCGGAAAAACGGGGCAGCCGCTTCGTTACCTCGCTTACCCGGGTTCGTCGTCCCTAAAGAATTGTCACCGCCTGCTGCCTAACGGGCGAACAAAACAAGGAGACACTTTAAAGAGAGGGTACACCATTTTTTATTTTCAATTTCTGGTTAAGAGACATTTCAAGCCCCTACACAACCATTGGTAAGATCGAAAAACAGAAATGTCCACAGATTTACATGAAACTTATACAGTTTGAAGATGGTTATAGTAGAAACCTCGCACTGAAATATTTCTGACTAAAATGCTGTAAATTTGGATAAAAGATTAAAGAAATAATCTCGTCCCTAGATCTAAATGTTTTTCGTAACAATGCGTTGAATGCTGCATTTTCGCAAAATAAATGAAGCGGTTTTCACGATGTTCTCGAGACTTGGTTGACGGATTGAGCTGAAATGTTCACAGGTGTGCTTTTTCATGCATATGTTGGATCGAGAAACGTGTGGATGCTATTCTTTGACCTCCACCAATGTTGTGTTATCCCTTTAAACTGATTTACCTCAATCTCAAAAGTTAGATAATGATAAATAAGATTTGATGGGTCAATCTAAAAATACGATATCAAAGGCCTAATGCTTCGATCCTAGCAGGACCTTTCTCAGAAAGACAGGGAACCTTGGAATAATTATTCGAAAGATCGAACTTTGTTTTCACGAGACTGAACTTGCACGGCCTTGGCCTACTCCCGACGCAAGGGTAGACTATTTTGACGCGATCGATAAAGGTATGCGTGCCTTTATGGGAAAAAAAAAGACCGAGGAACTGCTGTGCCTTCACCGGGCAGGTGAAGGCAGTCCATGGGAAGGATCGGGTCGAACGACCGCCCGAGGCCTTCAGCGATTCTCGGTAACAGATAAAGATGGGAGAATCTCGGAGATTATTTGCCAAGGAGTGGTATTGGTGTCTTTCTGTCTTGTCCCTAAGGCATCGGTTCTGATAGGAGAGGAGAGGAGAGGAGAGGAGAGGAGAGGAGAGGAGAGGAGAGGAGAGGAGAGGAGAGGAGAGGAGAGGAGAGGAGAGGAGAGGAGAGGAGAGGAGAGGAGAGGAGAGGAGAGGAGAGGAGAGGAGAGGAGAGAGGAGAGGAGAGGAGAGGAGAGGAGAGGAGAGGAGAGGAGAGGAGAGGAGAGGAGAGGAGAGGAGAGGAGAGGAGAGGAGAGGAGAGGAGAGGAGAGGAGAGGAGAGGAGAGGAGAGGAGAGGAGAGGAGAGGAGAGGAGAGGAGAGGAGAGGAGAGGAGAGGAGAGGAGAGGAGAGGAGAGGAGAGGAGAGGAGAGGAGAGGAGAGGAGAGGAGAGGAGAGGAGAGGAGAGGAGAGGAGAGGAGAGGAGAGGAGAGGAGAGGAGAGGAGAGGAGAGGAGAGGAGAGGAGAGGAGAGGAGAGGAGAGGAGAGGGGAGGGGATGAGAGGAGAGGAGAGGGGAAGAGAGGAAGAGAGGAGAGGGGAGGAAATGAGAAATTCATTTTGGAAGTAACAATATTTCTATGTCTATTCAATGCCACATTCTTGGTGGTAAATAGGTAGAGTATGCTACAGTATGTATTGCATTAGCCCCACTCCCAGGCTGGACCATACCACCCTAGATATTCAGGTGGGGTCCACTGACATTCACACTACCTTAAGATGCCATCCTCAGGTCACATCAGGTGACATCCTCAGTCTGAATTCACAGGGTCCATGGAATCGCAATGAAATTTTGTTCACCCACTGATCACCGTTTAGATTTTCGCAGTGAAAGCCCTTATAAATATCTCAGACAAAAACCATCAAACCAAACCGAGTGTTTCTACCAACACTTCCGGTCTGACCAAAGTTCTGACGAGTTTGGTGGGAATCGAATCCGGAACTGATTACCATAAACTCCCCGTTGAGACAGCGATGAGAGCACTAGAGTCGTTTTCCTTCAACCAGAGAGTAATAAATGACCGACCGTTTGAAGGAAACACCGACACAAAATATCCGTAGAGTATAAATGCGTAGGCTTCGATAGGGATGACGTTACACGCCCTGTAACCGTAGGAAGCAGTAGAGGGAATGGGACTCGGTTATCCGCTTTGACGACGGCTGTTCCATGAACACTTGAATGAGCAATATGCATTGGTGTATAAACCACGGCATGCAGTGTGTATCGGGACCCTGCGATACAACGACCGATAACGCTCACTGGGGCCTCAACGAACAGTCGTATGTTTTCCGCTCGTTTCGTTACTTGCGTGTAACGTAGATGACAGATGCTCGAGCCGGGAGTGTTCTGAGAATATCCTGAAGATGTTTGGATGACACTATAGGTTACATGTCTCCCTTGGAGCCATGATCACCCAGTCTTAAAAGTCTTGGGAAAAGCTAACAAATATTCTCCTCTCCTCTCCTCTCCTCTCCTCTCCTCTCCTCTCCTCTCCTCTCCTCTCCTCTCCTCTCCTCTCCTCTCTGATACCAAGGATTCAAAAAAGGAAAAAAACCAATTTGGACAAAGGCAGATGTAAAGATCCTACACCGTTTTACAATGATGTCGTGGGTACCAGCGACATCACTGTGAAATGGCGTAGGCACTCAATGCTGACGTGGGTACCAGCGACGGTGCGGGGTACCATCCACGACAAGCGGCATACCAGTGGTGTGTAAAATGTGCGCACAGGCCTACGGCGGTAGATCTTCAACCCAGCCGTTGGTAAGTGGGACATATGTCCGAATAATCCCGCTAATTCGGAGCAGGTGCATTGAGTAAAACCCCCTAAAATAAAAGGACCTGACGTCGACTCTAATCTGTTTTAGAACTAAATGCAGGTGGATCTTGATGCACGTGGGGATCTCCTTGGCAACGTGACCAAGGCGTTTCGATGATCGAAATCGCCAGGTCAAACTTTGCCATCTGCTTCCACTATATACACTCATTTTTAAACAGACTTATTTTAACGTTTACATTGAGTTTGACAAAGTACGGAAGCGATTCTTTGAACTTTGCAAATGGTGTACCCCACCTTTAAACAATGAATTATGTTTTTTTCAGCAAACCTTGTATTGTACTATCTTCTTTCTTCTAAGAACCACAAACACACTCACAAATATATAACTTAGCTTCGCAAAGGGCACTGTTCACATCTGATGCAAGCTTGCTAATGAGCTTGATCTTTAAATCGCCTACAAAAAAACCCCTCAGAAACGAGATTAATAGCGTACGCGGTGCAACCCATAACGTATTCCTGACTTGGTTCGATCTTGCCACAGAATAATGATTGTGGTACGAGCCCAACACGAGACCTGACTGAATTGTAGGATGTAGGAGCCGAACTACAAAATGACAGAGCAGTACAAGTAGGTACAGAATGTCAGATACACGCCACCACTGCGCATCGACATACTCGTATATCGGTATCAGTAACGCTTTGTGTTTGTTACACTTCGTGCGTTTTTGTTGTTGTTGTGAGCGCGTAGTGCGTAATGCGATAGTGCTGCTCGCGTGTTCACGTTCTACCAATCAGTGGAATGGATGCCCTGAGCGTAACTGTACTACTGTACACGTGCTACTACTATTGCGAGGAACATCTAACCAATGCACTTCTCTGGCTCCGCGGATAAACCTTCTCCGCACTACCGTGTTTTGCATGGCAGATTTCAGTCGAGTCGAGTAAACCCTTGTTGAAGTAATTTACATGAAGCACATGTACATTCTCTTCGACGTCAAAATCACAATTGTTATACCTAAGATGCAATTGGGTTCCCGCTAAACCATCAGTTTTTTTTGCCTTTTTCTACTTTCTCAGATTATCATTTGAGCTAAAACCTTCGCAGTAATGCTTTTTTGGATTGCTGTATGGTTTAACACACAAACTGTGGCAATCTTTTGACCTTTACCAATGTTGTATAGGGCCATTAACAATTCCCCGAATTTTCAATATTCAAAGACATTTTGTTAAAAAAGAAATCCTTCGGACAGAATGATTCTCTAAATATTGAATCAAATTGATTTTGACGTACATTTTGACAATACTTTGACTTTTCGACGCTGTTTACTCGAGATGGATTTTTGGAGTGGATGCCTCAATGCGATATCTACGGTCACATATCTCAAAGGCCTCGATCATTAGGAAATGGTGTCTGGAACTGAAGAGCCGACTACTCTAATTGTTGCATTATGGAGTGACACCCGGCCCCGTATTAGAACCGACGGGTCGCCGGAAATCACGGTCATCACTGGTAACCGGGGCTGACAGTGCAATTCTATACTAAGTGCCTTCGCTTTGACTCCCTGGTAGACCCTGGGCTACCTACTATATAGACACGTATTCGGCCCTGCGTGCGGTAAATCTGCGGCGTGATGGGGCTTTTCACACCACACAAACAATGCCCAAGATGGACTGTGAGTTTTTTTTCAACACGGCGTCGACCCGCGTTGAAACCACCTCTCTGAGTTGATAGCTTGGTCGAGGCTGGATCTGTGTTGGAAACCCCCCCTTGAAATCAGTAGAGTGTATAAGCATTCGCGTAACATTTAAATTTTTGTAGGCCTACGTGTAATTAAGCGTTCCTCCTGTCGATGCCTCTGTGTTACATTTCAACCAATGTAGTACTCGTCCTTGGTCACTACTCGTACTGGGTTCTCGTACTCGAGTACTACCCGCGCTGGGTACTCGTACCCGAGTACTACTCATACTGTGTACTCGTAGTTGAGCACTACTCGTTCTTGGTTCTCGTACTCGAGTGCTACTTGCGCTGGGTACTCGTACCCGAGTACTACTCGTTCTTGATCCTGGACTACTCGCGCTGGGTGCTCGTACCAGAGTACTACTGTACTGGGTACACGTACTCGAGTACTACTCGTCCTTGGTCCTCGTACTCGAGTACTACTCGTACTGGGTACTCGTACTCGAGTACTACTCGTCCTTGGTCCTCGTACTCGAGTACTACTCGTACTGGGTACTCGTACTCGAGTACTACTCGTACTGGGTACTCATACTCGAGTATACTACACGTACTGGGTACTCGTACTCGAGAACTGCTCGTACTGGGTACTCGTACTCGAGAACTGCTCGTACTGGGTACTCGTACTCGAGTACTACTTGTACTGGGTACTCGTACTCGAGTACTACTCGTACTGGGTACTCGTACTCAAGTACTACTCGTACTGGGTACTCGTACTCGAGTACTACTCGCGCTGGGTACTCGTACCCGAGTACTTCTCGCGCTGGGTACTCGTACCCGAGCACTTCTCGCGCTGGGTACTCGTACCCGAGTACTTCTCGCGCTGGGTACTCGTACTCGAGTACTACTCGCGCTGGGTACTCGTACTCGAGTACTTCTCGCGCTGGGTACTCGTACTCGAGTACTACTCGTACTGGGTACTCGTACCCGAGTACTTCTCGCGCTGGGTACTCGTACTCGAGTACTACTCGTACTGGGTACTCGTACTCGAGTACTACTCGTACTGGGTACTCGTACTCGAGAACTACTCGTACTGTGTACTCGTACTCGAGTACTACTCGTACGGGGTACTCGTACTCGAGTACTACTCGTACTGGGTACTCGTACCCGAGTACAACTCGCGCTAGGTACTCGTACCCGAGTGCTACTCGCGCTGGGTACTCGTACTCGAGTACTACTCGTACAGTGGTGTACCCTATCTCGAGCTCTTCATTCAGTGAATGGACCGCGCACGAAGTCACGGCAAACATCTCACAAATAATGTCACCACCTGATCATTTCGACCACCGTTGGTAAAAACGTTACTTGGAACACTACCCAACAGTAATTACCGTGTCTACTCAGCTCTGCGGAAAAAGGGGGCTAAAACAAGTGAAGAGGAAACAGTCCGTCGCGGGTAATTAATAGAGCGAGGATAAGAAGCTCAGCCGGGGTGTGATTGAGCCCTAGGCAGGGTCATATCACTCCACGGTGAGAGAGAGAGGGGAGGGAGAGAGAGAGGGAGGGATAGAGAGGGAGAGAGGGGACGGGAGAGGGGGGAGAAAGGGGGAGATGGAGAGAGAGGAAGAGAGAGAGGGGAGAGGGGAGAGAGAGGGAGAGAGAAGGAGAGGGAAAAAGAGGGAGAGAGAGAGGGGGAGAGAAGGGGATGGAGAGAGGGAGAGGGAGATAGATCGAGGGTGAGGGAGGGAGAGAGGGGAACAGGGAGGGGAGAGAGAGAGGGAGAGAGAGGGAGAGAGAGGAAGAGGGAGGGAGAGATGTAGGAGAGAGGGAGAGACACGGAGAGAGGGTAGAGAGGCGGAAAGAGGGAGAGAGATAGGGGAGGAAGAGAAAAAAAAAGATAGAGAGAAATAGAGATATAGAGAGAGACAAAAGAGACCAAGGGGGAAGGAGAGAGGCAAAGAGAGAGGGAGACAGGGGAGAGAGAGAGATGATGAAGAGATAGGTGGAGAGCGATGGGAGAAAGTGTGTTTCCGTTTTAACCCGCTTAAGTCGTCTGGGGCTACAGATTGAAGGGGAGACGGGATGTGCCTTAATATCCGCACAGCAATGGCGCGGTCACGCAGTAGAGTAGCAAACAGTTATTAAGAAACGAGGCCACGGTTCTCGCTCGTAAAGCTAGACCAAGCTCACTGCAACCCATCCTCTCATCGCACACACACACTCCGGTCTGGTAACGACACTCCATACTAATAAACCGTAATCTTGCAAACTACTTCGCTGACACGATTCGCCAAAATCCAAAATATCCCGAATGCTCGAGGACCATTGGTTTTGTCCACAAAGGTGTGCCCTGCTCGACAGTTTCTTGGTGATGAATACGTTCTGCTTTTCAAGCTGACAAACCTTCAAAATAGAGAACAAACCACAGGCTTTTTTTTTAGGTTTTGTCAGACGGAGACGAAGTCCCACCCCTGGATTCATAAATTTAAGGGATACATGATGAGTCACAGCTATAGTCGTGTGTAAAGATAAAACAGATGTCCAATACTACGGGCCCTTTTCCAAAACCCCTTTTCAAAATAGGCTACGGCTTTGTCTCTGTTATCTGAAAGTTGGAGACAAATGTGGTTTTCCCGAGCAGATTGTGCTGCATGTTGTGCAAGACAGCCCAGCATGTGGCTGGTTTTCCAGACCAAATCAAGTCATTTCGACTGTTCTCCAATTTCTCAACTTTGATGGCCGCAGCCCACTTCCTAAACAACTCAGGTCTCTTGTCCTTGTTGGGAACTACATGGAAATATTTCCCCAGCTTTTTCCCCGCTGACATTTTGACATCCAAAAGCCTGGCAGTACACCATCGTTCAGCTCGCGTGTGTATAACTGCACGCAGTATATATATATGAAGTAGGGGTACATCCGTCTGGGCCCATACGGGAGTTTTCCGTTGTGATGTCATACCCCCCGCAGTGACTGGCGGGCCATTCGAAAAGATGGCGGTTTGCGGGAACGCGAATCCGACCACCGAATTCCATGATTTTTACCTCTTCATGAAATTCGTAGGTGAGTAGCACATAGGTAATTGTAGGTTGTTTTTAACGTCCAATCAGAGAGCCAATTTTTTTCTCTGGGTTTCATTCCCCTTTAAATGATTTACATTGTATTTGAATTGATTGAAATGAAGCAATTTTTCTACTGATGAATCCTTTGAAATGTGAAATTTAATATATATAACAACATGAAATTTAAAAAAATAAATAAGGACAAAAATGCTTAATTAGGTCAGTTGAATGAGGTCAAAGGTCTAGGTTGCAGGTTCGATCCCATCGGATGCAATAGTACATTTTTCTTCTTCAAATTACCAAGTACTAACCCAACCTATAAGTATCTGAAATTTGAATGAAAAATCAACTTGTGCGCATGGCGTGTCGTGAGTGTCCCAGGGTTTGTAACTTCAAGGTTGCAGGTTCGATCCCCAGGGAAGCAACAGTTATATTTTTCTTCTTCAAATTATCAAGTACAAACCCAACCTATAAGTATCTGAAATTTCGACCAAAAGTCAACTGGTGCGCATGGCGTGTCGTGGATGTCACAGGGTCTGTTACCTCAAGGTTGCAGGTTCGATCCCCGGGGATGTAACAGAACATTTTTCTTCTTTAAATTACTAAGTACAAACCCAACCTTTAAGTATCTGAAATTTCGACAAAAAGTCAACTGGTGCGCATGGCGTGTCGTGGGTGTCCCAGGGTCTGTAACATCAAGGTTGCAGGTTCGATCCCCGGGGATGTAACAGAACATTTTTCTTCTTTAAAATACTAAGTACAAACCCAACCTATACGTATCTGAAATTTCGACAAAAAGTCAACTGGTGTGCACGGCGTGTCGTGGATGTCCCAGGGTCTGTAACTTCAAGGTTGCAGGTTCGATCCCCAGGGATGCAACAGTTACATTTTTCTTCTTTAAATTACCAAGTACAAACCCAACCTATAAGTATCTGAAATTTCGACAAAAAGTCAACTGGTGCGCATGGCGTGTCGTGGGTGTCCCAGGGTCTGTAACCTCAAGGTTGCAGGTTCGATCCCTGGGGATGTAACAGAACATTTTTCTTCTACAAATTACCAAATACAAACCCAACCTATAAGTATCTGAAATTTGAACGAAAAATCATCTGGTGCGCATGGCGTGTCGTGGATGTCCCAGGGTCTGTAACCTCAAGGTTGCAGGTTCGATCCCCAGGGATGCAACAGTTACATTTTTCTTCTTTAAATTACTAAGTACAAACCCAACCTATTAGTATCTGAAATTTCGACCAAAAGTCAACTGGTGCGCGTGGCGTGTCGTGGGTGTCCCAGGGTTTGTAACTTCAAGGTTGCAGGTTCGATCCCCAGGGATGTAACGTAAGATTTTTCTTCTTCAAATTACAAAGTACAAACCCAACCTCTAAGTATCTGAAATTTCGACAAAAAGTCAACTGGTGCGCCTGGCGTGTCGTGGGTGTCCCAGGGTCTGTAACCTCAAGGTTGCAGGTTCGATCCCTGGGGATGTAACAGAACATTTTTCTTCTACAAATTACCAAATACAAACCCAACCTATAAGTATCTGAAATTTGAACGAAAAATCATCTGGTGCGCATGGCGTGTCGTGGATGTCCCAGGGTCTGTAACCTCAAGGTTGCAGGTTCGATCCCCAGGGATGCAACAGTTACATTTTTCTTCTTTAAATTACTAAGTACAAACCCAACCTATTAGTATCTGAAATTTCGACCAAAAGTCAACTGGTGCGCGTGGCGTGTCGTGGGTGTCCCAGGGTTTGTAACTTCAAGGTTGCAGGTTCGATCCCCAGGGATGTAACGTAAGATTTTTCTTCTTCAAATTACAAAGTACAAACCCAACCTCTAAGTATCTGAAATTTCGACAAAAAGTCAACTGGTGCGCCTGGCGTGTCGTGGATGTCCCAGGGTCTGTTACCTAAAGGTTGCAGGTTCGATCCCCAGGGATGCAACAGTTAGATTTTTCTTCTTTAAATTACTAAGTACAAACCCAACCTATAAGTATCTGAAATTTCGACAAAAAGTCAACTGGTGCGCATGGCGTGTCGTGTGTGTGCCAGGATCTGTAACCTCAAGGTTGCAGGTTCGATCCCCAGGGAAGTCGAGTCTTGAATTTCATGTTTTTTAATTCTATTAAGGTAACCGAAGGTTTAAATAGATTGGTTTTTTAGGGGTGGGTGGGGGGGACTCATGAGGCTAGAGGTTCAGTGGCTCGACTGGGAACCTCAAGGTCGAGGGTTCGATCCCGGGTGGATGCAGGTCTTCCCAGAAACCCAGGCCTCCCCAGATCAACCGGCCTCCCCAGAACACCCGCCCTCTCCAGAATCCCTGGCCTCCCCAGATCACCAACCCGCGGCGGTTCGGAGACCTGTCGCACCCCCTCTACCCCACTAGATAAAATAAAATAAAATGGAATTTTACCCTTTTTAAGACAGGTTAGATGTCGAAAAAAAAGTTAAAACGCATTATTTATTTAATTTGAAACTCGAACAAGGGCCCTGACATCGCCAGGACTCGAACTCGGGTCACCAAGTTAGAAGTTAGAGAGTGTATCCGCTACACCAACACGTCCTTCTTACTTAAAAAACTTGGAACTAATATATAAAGCATCGTATTAAAAGTTAAAAGAAAATATATATAAGTACAAACAAAACAAGGACCCTGATATGGCCATGACTAGAACTCGGGTCACCAAGTTAGAAGTTAGAGAGTGTATCCGCTACACCAACACGTCCTTCTTACTTAAAAAACTTGGAACTAATATATAAAGCATCGTATTAAAAGTTAAAAGAAAATATATAAGTAAAAGCAAAACAAGGGCCCTGACATCGCCAGGACTCGAACTCGGGTCACAAAGTTAGAAGTTAGAGAGTGTATCCGCTACACCAACACATCCTTCTTACTTCAAAAACTTGGAACTAATATATAAAGCATCGTATTAAAAGTTAAAAGAAAATATATAAGTACAAACAAAACAAGGACCCTGACATGGCCTTGACTAGAAATCGGGTCACCAAGTTAGAAGTTAGAGAGTGTATCCGCTACACCAACACATCCTTCTTACTTCAAAAATTTGGAACTAATATATAAAGCATCGTATCGAAAGTTAAAAGAAAATATATCAGTACAAACAAAATAATTTATAAGTACAAAAACTGCTATCTACAGTACACCCATGCTTAAAAGTAAGTATCCCTCGTACTCGCACTCGCTCGTAAGCACTCGAGCAAACTCGTTACCACTCGCTAGCGCTCGACAAAACCGCGAGCGGTAGCGAGCGGTTTCGAGTGATGTCGAGGATTAGCGAGGGATATCGAGCGGCCTCGTAAACACTCGAAGAGTGGAGGGCGGCTCATCAACATACCTAACCTATTAGTATCTGAAATTTCGACCAAAAGTCAACTGGTGCGCGTGGCGTGTCGTGGGTGTCCCAGGGTTTGTAACTTCAAGGTTGCAAGTTCGATCCCCGGGGATGTAACAGAACATTTTTCTTCTTTAAAATACTAAGTACAAACCCAATCTATAAGTATCTGAAATTTCGACAAAAAGTCTACTGGTGTGCACGGCGTGTCGTGGATGTCCCAGGGTCTGTAACTTCAAGGTTGCAGGTTCGATCCCAAGGGATGCAACAGTTACATTTTTCTTCTTTAAATTACTAAGTACAAACCCAACCTATAAGTATCTGAAATTTCGACAAAAAGTCAACTGGTGCGCATGGCGTGTCGTGTGTGTCCCAGGGTCTGTAACCTCAAGGTTGCAGGTTCGATCCCCGGGGATGTAACAGAACATTTTTGTTCTTCAAATTACCAAATACAAACCCAACCTATAAGTATCTGAAATTTGAACGAAAAATCATCTGGTGCGCATAGCGTGTCGTGGATGTCCCAGGGTCTGTAACCTCGAGGTTGCAGGTTCGATCCCCAGTGATGCAACAGTTACATTTTTCTTCTTTAAATTACTAAGTACAAACCCAACCTATTAGTATCTGAAATTTCGACCAAAAGTCAACTGGTGCGCGTGGCGTGTCGTGGGTGTCCCAGGGTTTGTAACTTCAAGGTTGCAGGTTCGATCCCCAGGGATGTAACAGAACATTTTTCTTCTTTAAAATACTAAGTACAAACCCAATCTATAAGTATCTGAAATTTCGACAAAAAGTCTACTGGTGTGCACGGCGTGTCGTGGATGTCCCAGGGTCTGTAACTTCAAGGTTGCAGGTTCGATCCCAAGGGATGCAACAGTTACATTTTTCTTCTTTAAATTACTAAGTACAAACCCAACCTATAAGTATCTGAAATTTCGACAAAAAGTCAACTGGTGCGCATGGCGTGTCGTGTGTGTCCCAGGGTCTGTAACCTCAAGGTTGCAGGTTCGATCCCCGGGGATGTAACAGAACATTTTTGTTCTTCAAATTACCAAATACAAACCCAACCTATAAGTATCTGAAATTTGAACGAAAAATCATCTGGTGCGCATAGCGTGTCGTGGATGTCCCAGGGTCTGTAACCTCGAGGTTGCAGGTTCGATCCCCAGTGATGCAACAGTTACATTTTTCTTCTTTAAATTACTAAGTACAAACCCAACCTATTAGTATCTGAAATTTCGACCAAAAGTCAACTGGTGCGCGTGGCGTGTCGTGGGTGTCCCAGGGTTTGTAACTTCAAGGTTGCAGGTTCGATCCCCAGGGATGTAACAGAACATTTTTCTTCTTTAAAATACTAAGTACAAACCCAATCTATAAGTATCTGAAATTTCGACAAAAAGTCTACTGGTGTGCACGGCGTGTCGTGGATGTCCCAGGGTCTGTAACTTCAAGGTTGCAGGTTCGATCCCAAGGGATGCAACAGTTACATTTTTCTTCTTTAAATTACTAAGTACAAACCCAACCTATAAGTATCTGAAATTTCGACAAAAAGTCAACTGGTGCGCATGGCGTGTCGTGTGTGTCCCAGGGTCTGTAACCTCAAGGTTGCAGGTTCGATCCCCGGGGATGTAACAGAACATTTTTGTTCTTCAAATTACCAAATACAAACCCAACCTATAAGTATCTGAAATTTGAACGAAAAATCATCTGGTGCGCATAGCGTGTCGTGGATGTCCCAGGGTCTGTAACCTCGAGGTTGCAGGTTCGATCCCCAGTGATGCAACAGTTACATTTTTCTTCTTTAAATTACTAAGTACAAACCCAACCTATTAGTATCTGAAATTTCGACCAAAAGTCAACTGGTGCGCGTGGCGTGTCGTGGGTGTCCCAGGGTTTGTAACTTCAAGGTTGCAGGTTCGATCCCCAGGGATGTAACAGAACATTTTTCTTTTTTAAAATACTAAGTACAAACCCAATCTATAAGTATCTGAAATTTCGACAAAAAGTCTACTGGTGTGCACGGCGTGTCGTGGATGTCCCAGGGTCTATAACTTCAAGGTTGCAGGTTCGATCCCAAGGGATGCAACAGTTACATTTTTCTTCTTTAAATTACTAAGTACAAACCCAACCTATAAGTATCTGAAATTTCGACAAAAAGTCAACTGGTGCGCATGGCGTGTCGTGTGTGTCCCAGGGTCTGTAACCTCAAGGTTGCAGGTTCGATCCCCGGGGATGTAACAGAACATTTTTCTTCTTCAAATTACCAAATACAAACCCAACCTATAAGTATCTGAAATTTGAACGAAAAATCATCTGGTGCGCATAGCGTGTCGTGGATGTCCCAGGGTCTGTAACCTCGAGGTTGCAGGTTCGATCCCCAGGGATGCAACAGTTACATTTTTCTTCTTTAAATTACTAAGTACAAACCCAACCTATTAGTATCTGAAATTTCGACCAAAAGTCAACTGGTGCGCGTGGCGTGTCGTGGGTGTCCAAGGGTTTGTAACTTCAAGGTTGCAGGTTCGATCCCCAGGGATGTAACGTAAGATTTTTCTTCTTTAAATTACCAAGTACAAACCCAACCTCTAAGTATCTGAAATTTCGACAAAAAGTCAACTGGTGCGCATGGCGTGTCGTGGATGTCCCAGGGTCTGTTACCTCAAGGTTGCAGGTTCGATCCCCAGGGAAGTCGAGTTTTGAATTTCATGTTTTTTAATTCTATTAAGGTAACCGAAGGTTTAAATAGATTGGTTTTTTAGGGGTGGGTGGGGGGGACTCATGAGGCTAGAGGTTCAGTGGCTCGACTGGGAACCTCAAGGTCGAGGGTTCGATCCCGGGTGGATGCAGGTCTTCCCAGAAACCCAGGCCTCCCCAGATCAACCGGCCTCCCCAGATCACCCGGCCTCTCCAGAAACCCTGGCCTCCCCAGATCACCAACCCGCGGCGGTTCGGAGACCTGTCGCACCCCCTCTACCCCACTAGATAAAATAAAATAAAATGGAATTTTACCCTTTTTAAGACAGGTTAGATGTCGAAAAAAAAGTTAAAAGGCATTATTTATTTAATTTGAAACTCGAACAAGGGCCCTGACATCGCCAGGACTCGAACTCGGGTCACCAAGTTAGAATTCAGAGAGTGTATCCGCTACACCAACACATCCTTCTTACTTAAAAAACTTGGAACTAATATTTAAAGCATCGTATTGAAAGTTAAAGGAAAATATATAAGTACAAACAAAACAAGGACCCTGACACGGCCAGGACTCGAACTCGAGTGACCAAGTCAGAAGTTAGAGAGTGTATCCGCTACACCAACACATCCTTCTTACTTCAAAAAACTTGGAACTAATATATAAAGCATCGTATTGAAAGTTAAAAGAAATTATATAAGTACAACAATATATAAATACAAAAACTGCTATCTACAGTATGTCAACAGTTACAACTGCAAGTGGGAATGAAGTTTCAAATACAAAATTTACCATCGTGATTTCTAAAGTGAAATTGACATGTTTTCTAAAGTCCCCATTTTGTGGGTACCATAAAAAAAAAATCGAATTTAGCCAAACACGAGCAGAATGTATTTTAAAATGTTATGTCAATGAATATCCTCTCAGTGGGATGGAATTACAGGGAACTTAGCCAATCGTTTGGATCTAAATGTCCGAAATACTAAAAGTGACATTGTAAATGAAAACATATATAATTAATAATTATGAGTTATTAATGTACTTGAAACAAACGAATGACACAGGAAACATGTTAATTTACTGTACAGAGGAATATTCTTATTTCAATCTCACCATCCATTGACCATCTATGAAATGTCATTAAAACCAGAATAGAGCATAGTTAAATCATTCAAACACAGCATGAATTACTGCACCAATACCTTGTCTTCATATCTGTGAATGACTTTAAAGATTTTGTCGACCTCTTACCCTAAACCCTTGTTGAAGAACGCAAATGAAACCTCTTGAATCAGTATGAAGTGGTTAAGGTCAAATTTCTTTTTAACGCATCTATAACACAGATCAAAATAAATCAAAGTCCTTCCCAGTCTCTCTCAAAGTATTCCCACGGTTTTTGATTGAACAGAACTGCCACATTTTATAGAGCTTTATGGCTACACACAGCTTCGCTAACACGTGTAAAAGTGTTTGTAGATCGAGAGTTCGAGACAATATGCAATATCCACGCATAATTCTACTAGTGATCAAAGCGAAAATACATCAATGTGCAAAGAATTTTTTTTTCACATTTAGGTTTAAAATTGTAAAAATGTCGATTAATATTTTTAATTAAAATTGAAATAACTGAACAAGCCTAATTGACCAATCAGACGGGGTTGTCTCCGTTGTGATGTCACACCCCCCCCCCCCCCGCAATGATCGGCGGCCCCTTCGAAAAGATGGCGGGTTGCGGAAACTCAAATTCGACCACTGAATTCCACGATTTTTCCCTCTTTATGAAACTCGTAGGTGAGTACCTCATAAGTAATTGTAGGTTGTTTTTAACACCCAATCAGATAAGACAACACTTTTCTGTGGGTTGCATTCCCCTTTTTAAGGCATGGTTTCTTCTACTAAGTGCGACTACGAGTGGTAGTACGATGTCCGGGTTTGAGCTGAATGATGATCTGCCAGCTCTCCTCTTTAACTGTTCTTCAGTATTTTCACTGGGATCAGAGCCAGTTAAAAGCCTGACAAAATCAATCAAACCTGACATATTTCACCGATTTCACGGAGCTCGAAGACGAGAAGTACAGTACATGTATAAGTATACAGCGTATAATTACAAATGAATGATCATGAATGGTACACGTACACACAATTGTACTGTACTGTACTGGCGTGTTGGCGTCAGGGAACCATACCACCACTTTCGTCCTCCCGCTAGCCATTTCTGCGCAGTGGTGACGTAACACTGGAAGCTGCTCTGTTTGTATAGCGTTTTACAGCGCGGTCGCGGTAGTTTGTTAACATGACAGGGCTGTTCCCATTGGACTTTCTAGCGGCCCTGTTAAGTTACCGTGACTGAGCGGAAGTCTTCCACGACTCCTCTCGCCCTGTTAGTTTTACATCGCGGCAGCGTTAACTTGACACTCTTCCGCTCAGCCTCGGTAGTTTGACAAAATTAAGTCCAGTGGGAACACGGCTTCAACGGGGGGAATTTCTAGCTAGGACAGAACAGCTTCTTCCCTTGTTCAGCATCTTTCTGGAATTCTCTTCCTGGTTCATGTTTTGCCCCCAGCCTACGATCTTTTCCTTTTTATGAGGAATGCCAATTCCTATATCTCATCGCCAGCATTCACGAGTCCCTCTCAATCTCCTTCCTTCGCTAGCCTTTAACCTTGAGTGGTTTTTACAGCCTTGTTTTGGGAGAATTTTCATTTTGAAAAGGCAATTCCAGAGAATCCGAACTGTCGGCCGTTTGCAAATTAAAGAAGTGACATCTGCAGCGCCGTTGACAGAGAATATATGTGTCCCGGCACAGCATAATGAGGAATAACCCCCACTTTTGAGATTTTGAGATTTTCTAATGATATGAAAGAGTATACCATTCGCTTTCGAATGATATCAAATTAATATCCGTATGAACTTTGTTGTAAATAGTACAAGGGGACTTCGCTCGTTCATTTGGTACCAGACACAAATTATAGCAGCGCCATTCCAACTCCTCGAAAGCGGCCATTCAACAAGGCAGGAAATTTACATTTTCATAAAAACAATACACAAACACTCCCCCGAAATCCTCGTTTTTTCAACAATTAGAGACGGATTTTGGAAAAATCCTTTGGACATAATATCCTCCAATACATTAACTTTCCGAAAATTCATTCATTCATTCATTCATTTATTTATATGCGTTTCCGATTTCCAATATTTTGATAGGGTTCAAATATTGTTTAATCTTGTGTTTAATTTTTTTAATGTTTTTGTAACTGATTTGTAAATTTATTTGTTGAATAAAGTGTCCTCTTGAAAAGTCAAAGTCATTCATTTCTCAGATAGTTACAGGCACAAGCACGAAACAACCCTAACCCTAATCCTAATCCTAACTCTATCAGTAACGCTTATCCCACCCGAACTCTAACCGTAACCCTAACCGTAACGCCCTACGCCCAACCCACGCTGGTTTACAAAACACGTCCTTGTATAGTCCCCACACAATTTACGGGGTACCAGCATAGCTCAACGATGGTGGTTAAGCGTCATATGTCGGTCCTCTTATATATCTCGCTCAGACGCAGACGTCCCACATTCACCGTCTTAGTCTTCGCTCGGGCCGTTTCCCCTAAATACCCCTGGCTTATAGTATCCGGTTCCCCGGCTCCGATTTCTCGATTCAATTAAGAATGTGGTCCTCAGCGTATTACCTCAATCTGGCCTCGGATTCCCTCTGACTTGTGTTTCATCTTCCAACCGTTGCTCCCGACCCAATCCGATTACAGCGCGCACAGCCAAAGGTGTAGCAGTTCCATTTTGAATTTGGGCATCCAATTAAGGCTATAACAACAGCCTGGAGTAGAGACTACGCCATGAGGTCAAAAACACCCCTCTCCAAAACCTAGACACGTTCAATCAACTGTCCAATGAGTTCGGTCGCCATAGCAATAACAGTATTAAATCTAGCCATAGTTACCGCTTTTGCCGTAACACGTTTAATTGCGCATACGTACATGAATGAAAAAGGATGTTAAACCCCCTACACAACATTGGTAAGATCGAAAAACAGAAATGGTCACAGATTTACATGAAACTTAAACAGTTTGAAGATGGTTATAGTAGAAACCTCGCATTGAAATATTTCTGCCTAAAATATTGTATTTTGGGAGAAAAGAGTGAAAGAAATCATTTACGTATCACCGAGATCTAAATTATTTTTCGGAACAGTACGGCATTGAATGCTGGATTTTCGCGAAATAAATGAAGCGGTTTTTCAAGATTTTCTCGAGACTCGGTTGGCGGATTGAGCTGGAATTTTCACAGGTGTGCTATTCCATGCATATGTTGGATCAGACAAGGTATGGATGCTATTCTTTGACCTCGACCAATGTTGTGTAGGGGCTTTAAAGGGTCTCTGCAATCTGCATTAAATCCATTTTACAGAACTGTTTCGCAATATTGCTAACAATCAAACTGTTTTTCACAGACGCTGGGGTAGTATTTGCAAATTTGACCTCAACCAATGTTGAGTAGGGGCTTTAAATCAGCCACGAGTTGAAGAATACTAGATGGGGTGGAGATTATTTCCTTCGCAAGACTGAAAACGAATCCATGAATCAGATCCATCGGGCTTAGGCTTCGTCTCCGTCTGACAAAACCGAAATCCAGGATGTAATGTCTCGCCGACGGTTTGTTGGCTTGATAAGTAGGCCTACAGGGTAGCCACCAAGAAACTATAGGGGCACAAACGATTGTTTCTAGAAATATGATGCCTGTGACATTATAGCGGGTACGAGAAATACGACCGAGGCCTAAGGCCGAGAATAAGCCTTCATTTCGTATCACGGCGTATGATTCTTGCAATCAACTGTTCAACAAGGGAGGTCACTTTATAAATAGCAATAATGTATCTAGCCACAGTTATTGCACATGCAATAACACGTCCGGTTTACACGCATGCGTACATCCAATAAAGGCTGTCAAATCAGCCAGAAGCTTGACAACACGTGACGGGAGATATTACCCAATGAACCGTTAACGGAGACAGGTCACCAGACGCATCGAGTCTAAATTTGGGTGCATTTCGTCGGGTGCCCGAAAAAAGGGATTAAGTGCGTTCCGACGCTGAAATCACGCTGTGCCGGGTCACAATCATCATTCTTCGCAATAGGGTGATCCACTCAATATAAGACGGTCGTAATTAAGCAAAGCACAGAGTATAATTATGTCACCCGGCACAGCGACATGAGGAATATCCCATCAAAACATTTTTCCAGTAAACAACGCCTGAAGTTAAATTGTATCTGCTCAATTCGAAATTTTTTATTTTTTTTTTATTTTCGGAAAGTTTATGTATTGGATGATGTTATGTCCAAAGGATTTTTCCGAAATCTGTCTCTAAATGTTGGAAAAAAACAAAGATTTTCGGGGGAGTGTTTGAGTACTGTTTTCATGAAAATGTAAAGTTCGTGCCTTTTTGAATGGCCGCTTTCGAAGAGTTAGACTGGTGCTGCTATATTGTTTCTGGTGCCGAATGAACGAGCGAAGTCCCTTTGTACTATTTACAACAAAGTTCATACGGAAATAAATCTGATATCATTCGAAAGCTAATGGTATACTCTTTCACATCATTAGAAAATCTCAAAAGGGGGGTTATTCCTCATTATGCTGTGCCGGGTCACATATCACATTACATAGTAGGCTTGTAAGTGGCACAGTCTGGTTAACTGTATAATACAGCAATTAAGGCTGCAGTCGACGGTAGTTAACGGTACTTAATTGCGGGGTCTCTCCGGTACACGGTAAAGATAATGGGACTTGGTGTAATGCATTTTGATTACACGTAGGCGTGCCTGCGTGTGCACTGTAACGTACACGTCTAATCCGAGATAATGGTATTGCGGACATAAAAATGAATTCATGTCGTTATTGAAAGCCTTTCGTTAATGGAAAATGATAGTGGGCTTTTACAGGAGGATGAATTTTCAGAAAAATGAGCGGAGCCTTTAATTGACAATAACTCATCATTATTAAGTAGATAGGTATGAATACTAATATAATGTTCGACATAAGGTCTATGCATTTGTATACGACGTGGAAGGTTTGCGGTGACACCATGTATCTCTTCTCTTTCAAGAAGGAGTGTGGCTCTGCAAAAGAGCTGGTTACTCAACGTTTCGGCTAATGTGTACTCTGCCCGTCGTCGGGAGACTGTCGGGCAGAGTACACACTACCCAAAACGTTGAGTTACCGGCTCTTTTCAGAGCCACACTGCTTCTTGAAAGAGGAATGCTACATGGTGTCACCGTAAACCTTCCACTTGTTAATTCCACCATGCAAACCTTCAAGTCTCATCTGAGTTACCGGCTCTTTTAAGAGCCACACTTCTTGAAAGAAAAGGGCTACATGGTGTCACCGCAAACCTTCAACTTGTTAATTCCACCATGCAAACCTTCAAGTCTTATCTGAGTTACCGGCTCTTTTCAGAGCCACACTTCTTGAAAGAGAAGCGCTACATGGTGTCACCGCAAACCTTCCACTTGGTATTTGCACCGTGCAAACCTTCAAGTCTTATCTGAGTTACCGGCTCTTAACAGAGCCACACTCCTTCTTGAAAGAGAAGTGCTACATGGTGTCACCGCAAACCTTCCACTTGTTATTTCCACCATGCAAACCATCAAGTCCTACTTTCATACGATGAAAAAAACCCACTGAGCAAGAAAACCGTGTGCATAGAGAGTGCTGTGATATCTTCTCTTAACATCGCTCACAGTCGAAACCCGTCATACACGAAAGCAATACGGGAGACATTCGTCGCATGTCTTCCGTAAGACATGTGTCGCATTATGCAGTATTAGGCCTGGGATATAAATCTGTCATTGTGCAGCAATTTTCCCAACATGAAAACCGGCCATAAAGGTGAAGCCAACGCGGCTGTGGATCCTGTTCATGAATCCCTCATCCAACGGCGTGAAATCGGATATCAAATCAATTCGCAATAGTGCGCCCTCAAGAGTCTGCAACGCGATGGCCAATCACAGTGAGCGGAATCTAATTAAACAAGTCCAAGGCCAAATGAGATTTGAAGGGTTTTTATGATGCGAATAGCAGGAGTAATAGGTTTGCGATGACACCATGTACAGTTCTCTCTTTTGTGGGTAGGTGTTGTTCTGAAAAGAACCGGAGGAACTCGACGTTTCGAACAGTATACTCTGGTTACAGCAGTACGACAATTGTGACAACAAAGTGAATGCAGAACAAGGTTGAAAAATGACAAAGAAAAACTCTGACTGGACCAGGACTTGAACCCGAGACCTTTCGTCTTGCGTACCAGCGCTCTTACCATCTGAGCTATCGCAGTCAATGATTCTAAAATATGTTATAATATTTACAGAAACAAAAACTGTTGCAAACTGCTCACTGACTAAATGACCTGCAATACATATAAACAAAAAAATAGAGGTCCTGACGTTTCGATCCCAGCAGGACCTTTCTCAAAGGCACCTTTGAGAAAGGTCCTCTTGGGATCGAAACGTCAGGCCCTCAAATTTTTAAGAATATTTACAGGATAGATGGCTAACTCATTCAGAGCTGCAACGTTTAGGCAATTAAATTCACAACCGAGTAGGCAGCACAAGCTTCCTTTAAGCAGCAGCGAACTGATAGAGACTGCAGCTAGTGGTGATGGGTATGGGGAAGATATTGATTGTGATGAGGATGATAAAAAATAAATAGTGAGAGGAGAAGGGGGATGCATGAAGAGGGGAGGAATGAAGAGAAGGGTGTATGATGGAGGGAATAAGGATGATGACGAAGAGAAGGAGATGGACGAGGAAGATGAGGATGAAGATGATGATGGGATTGGGGAGGACGAGGAGGACGAGGAGGAAGAGGGGGACGAGAGGAGAAGGAGGAGAAGGATTTGAAGGATGAGAAGGAGGACGAGGAGGAGGAAGAGAAGGATGATGAGGATGAGGATGATGAGGAGGATGAGGAGGATGGGGAGGATGGGGAGGATGATGAGGATGGGGGATGAGGAGAATGAGGAGAATGAGGAGAATAAAGAGGATGAGGTGGATGAAAAGGATGAGAAGGATGAGGATGAGGATGAGATGAGGAGAATGAGGAGGAGGGTGAGGAGGATGAGGAGGATAAGGGAGGATGAGTAGGATGAGGAGGATGGTAAGGGTGAGGAGGATGGTAAGGATGAGGAGGAAGAGGAGGATGAGGAAAGAAATGAAGAGGATGAGGAAGAGGATGAGGAGGATGAGGAGGATGAGGAGGAGGAGGAGGTGGATGGGGGATGAGGAGGATGTGGATGATGAGGACGAGGGGGCGAGGAGGACGGGAAGGACGAGTAAGATGAGGAAGAAGAGGATAATGAAGATGATGAGGAGGAGGATGGAGAAGAGAACGGAGAGGATAAGAGGCTCACCACACCAACAAAATAAATGGCATCTGATTAAAAAACCACTGTCAACGAGAATACTCACTTTCATAAGCAACGAGTGTTCAAGTCGTCAACAGCGAAACATACACCACGGAGTAGCGGCGCTGCGAGATGAAGACAAGTCGCCAGCCGAGAGAGCGCTACTACTACGATACTGCGTGCTCGCGCGCTCCTGACTGAATGACAGCAGAGATAGTACAGGGGGAGAGGATAACAGCGGCGTACGCTCAGACCGCACGACGAGTCGCGGCCCCATCGCGAGCCATCGTCATCCCCCGCCGTTAATCGGTGCAAATCGCACCCCCTTGTCTCATCCGGTCCCGAGGTGCCGGTAAAGCTTCGTAGCACTGCACTCGATCCGGGCACACGTTCTGGCGAGTTCACCCCCTCCTTTCCCCCTCCCCCTTTTTTTTTTTACTTCTTCTCAGACTCGGCCTATCGCCGCTAATGGAAAGACAACAAGCTGCCTGGTTCCCGCCTCGCGCGATCGATTGTCATCACAGGCCTGTAAAACGGCCTTCACCGTCGCCGGTGTATGCGGGCCCTCGTGCACCGGATCAGTCTACGTAGAATTAAAGGTGCAACGCACACACAAACAACCGAGGAAAATTATAATCACCATTAACTTGCAAGGTGTATTTTGACTGCCTGTTTTGTACTGCTCTCTACACAAACCTTATAAACTAGCTGACGGATGTCAATTCTCTTTGCTTGATCATATTTTCATCTTAGGCCTACTATGTTCGATTTGAGATTGTTTACTACTACTGATATAGAAAGGTTTTTTCAAGGCCTGTTTGCATGGTAAGTTTTAGCTTTATGAAAATAATATTGAAGGAGATATTGACTTGCAAAGTGTATTTTTCTTTCCAGCTTCTCTCCGCCGACCGACTGCCGTGTACGTGTGGATGCACACACAAGATGCTTGATCATATATACTCATCTTACTGTGTTCGATTTCAGACGTTTTTGTACTCTGCGATAGGGTTTTTCAAGGCCAGTTTGCAGGCCAAGTTTAAGCTTTGTCAACGTAATATTGAAGGAGACATTAAGATTGATCGAAGAGATCCTCTAACACATTTTGAGATCACTCTTACTTAGCCTTCGCTTCGGTATAAAAAAGTATACGCCAGTTTGCAAGGTGCCCAATTTCCGGACATTACAAATTTGAGAAAATACTTACTCACCAGGAAGACTGTAATCGTATCAGACATTCCGTGTAATTAAGCGCTCGGAAATGTTACGTTTTCGAGAAAAAAGGAAATGTCTTGATTTATTTTTTATCAAAAACTGCCCTCTGTCTGAAAAGACGTTTGCATTTAATTTCGTTTCAACAGTTTTTTTCTCATGACGCGGTTGACGGATTATTATTCTTATTCTTATTCTTATTTATTAATCTCATCCAACAGCAAACAAATTGCCAGTTACAGGGAGATATATATACATAAATAAAATACTAATCTAATAAATCAATTTACAATGAAATAGTTAAATAAATAATGGATATCATTCATAGAACCAACATACATTATAACAAAATAAGAGAAGTACAATCGTACAAACAAAGGCCATACAAACAACAGACAAACAGACAGGCAAACAAAATGAAAACAAGCAAACAAGTACAGCTATGCAAGAAGCAGAAATTCAAACCACGATCAATCACAATAATTCAGCACACACATAGTCAAAGACAGCACATTATGTAATAAAGGTTGAAAGATCTGCGGCGAAAATATAAGGGAACGTACAAGGGATTGAACAAGAGAACGTAAACTACCAACATCTGACGAGGATGCATAGCCTTTAAGTACAAGTTTTCATTATATTAACATTTAAAAGGCGTCTGTAAGAGGTTTAATTCATTGAGGATTTGAACCCAAGTGTAAATATTGTCACCACTATCGACATCACCGCGGGTTGCTTCAAGTGCTATGTAAACGGTCATTGGTGTGTAGGTTATTCTTGTGTGCACTTGAGAAGCACACAGTGTACTTATTACACGTGAATCCACACGCAGTCTTGTTTACGTGCAAATAGACTTATGCTTACAGGGAACTGCGTATGTGTGTTTAAGCAGCAAGTTTGTTTATAATTCAGCTAATTAAATTGGCATCGAAATTAGGAGGGCCTGGCGTTTGGAAAGATGATGGTGCTTTCAAATTCAGTGACATCGCCTCTCTGGTGACCCGTGGAACAAACAATTTTACGAGACACTTTAGGACCACTTGCCGTGTTCATTGCTATATTCCATAGTGGGTTTTAGCCGGTTTAACCATAAAGCAAGGACCTTGCAATTATGCATTGGCTACGATTGGTTAATATAGCAGGCCATAAGATCATTGGTGCTCGCAGGGTTATTGAGACTAGGGACGCTTCGCAGCTCCCATGGTGTAGCAATAACATGTTTTCGTGCCATCTGGGGAATCGTCAGTTGCAGTAGTGATCATGGCAGATCAGTTCGTCTCAGTTTTTGGTGTGCCATAAATATACTAAAGGTTGAAGTGACCGGGGACCTTTCTCAAAGCCTCACCCTGCCTTTGAGAAGGATTCTGCTAGGATCGAAACGTCAGGCCCTCATAATTTCTGATATCTGCATTTCGGTCATTTTAGTCAGTAAGCAGTTTGCCACATTTTTGCGTATTACTCAGTTAAGTCAATATAATTATATGAGGACAAACATGACAAAGTGATGTTATAACATTGTCAATATCAGCTGAGGCTTGTAGAGACCAGAATTTACAGACAATTGGACGCAAATACACGAACAAACAGACAAGGTAACACAAGACAAAGAATACGACTGTAGTCACTAGTCAATATCAAAATGCGTCACTCCGTACTGGCATACATTCACCCAAAATGCAAAGCCCACAGAGTATTGGCGTACATTGTTTTTTGATCCCAGCAGGAAATATCTCACAGACAGAATTTGAATCTCAAAAGTTAGAGGTTCGATCCTATAGCAGGACCTTTCTCAAAGGCAAAGTAACGAGGACATACATAGACAGTCAGGGGAAGGAAAGCCCTGATCACACACATGAAAGAGAAAGGACAAAAGGGAAGGGAGTGGGATGCAGATGTACACACGAAGGGAGGGGAGATCAAAGGGAAAACAAACAAAAGGGTAGGGTGGATCAAAGTGTTAGTAGGGAGGTTGGAGATCAAAGGGAAAGGGACAGGGAAGATGAAAAAAAAAATTAATGAAGGATTAGTGAGGATTAGTCATTTCCCTTCCTGACAGAAACTGAGAAAGGCCCAGTACATGGACATACAACCTACATTGATAGATGTACATTTTCAGGAAAGTCTCAACGCTAAAAGTACCTGATCATTGTGTTTTCCATTGCTATATTGCATTTGTAGCATGGAATAGTTGCATCTTTAAACACAAGGGTGGTGTATACCAATTCCATTCCCTCGGCAAAAAAATGTATTGATATCAATCGTGTCTGTCGTTCTCCTCTTCTTCCTCTTCCTCTTCCTCTTCCTCTCCTCCTCCTTCTTCTCCTCTTCCGTCTAATATCCCCCTCCGCCTGGCAAACTGTTTATCGAGATTTCTCGGAAAGTACAGCATCCCAGACCGTAAGATTTCAAGATGAGGATTCTATCATGACCATCTACAAACTGCGTAAATAAGAAAGGAAATCTTCGATGTTTTCACGATCTTCCCGATGTTGTATTGGGCCTTTAATTGGTGCTCAGATGGACCCACGAAACTGACTCTCCGCCTGTATCCCAATCGGTGTTGGATTTCAGCTTGAGACAAGACACCTGATCGATGATTACATATGCTGAAGGTCGTAGGCTACTCTAGAGACGTGGGTATCCCCTGGTGAGCACACGGACGCGTGGTACGCCCGCCTGTGATCGCACCAATATCTAGCGAGCCGGGGGAGGACAAACTCATCACCGAAGAGCACTTCACGGCGAACGAGCAGAGGAAGGGGGAAATTGACGGAAGGGACGGGGGAAGAACACGGCAGGGTGAGTGACACCGACGGGACTCCTTTGGTTTATTTTGGGCGCCATCCCCGTGCCAAGGAAGCGATAGAAGCCCCACACTATCCAGAAGATGAAGAGACGTTTACGACTATCCCTTGCCATTTTGTCGGTCTGTGTTTTGAACGCGCGCCAGAAGGAGCACCTAGCCTGGGGAACAGGGCCCGTGTCTGGCGTACGACACGGCCCATTCACGGTGGACTACGAAGGGCTGGTCGCAGCTGAAAAGGTCGTACCCAAAGAGCCAAGCTAGGTACTACGGAGCGCGCACGTCAAACATGTTTTAGTTGGCTGGAAAAAGATCAAATGTAGCTTTCTTTTGTCGTTTCTCGTGCGCATGATTGGACGGTCGGGGTTTCTGAAGAGTTATTTCTACTGATTGGATTAGATTCATCCGAGGAGAGGGGGAAGCGAGGCAGGGAGAGGAGGAGGATTACGTTTGGGAGGGGGGAAGAGAAAGAGGCAGATAAAGAGGCAGATGAGAGTAGAAGGAGGAGAAGAAGGCGGAGGAGGATGAAAGGGGAGGAGAGGGGAGAAGGAAAGGGAGGGGAAGGGCAAGGTGGAGGATATTTGAAGGAAGAGGAGGAATAGGAGAGGAAGAGGAAGAAAAGGAAGAGGCGGATAAGGAGGAAAGGAGGGGAGAAGAGGAGAGGAGGGGAAAAAGGAGGGGGAAAGGAGGGGAAGGACAAGGTGGAGGATATTAGAAGGAAGAGGAGGAATATGAGAAGAAGGAAGAGGAGGAGAGAGGTGAAGGAGGAGACGAGAGGAAGAGGAAGATGGAAGAGGAGAGGGGAGAAGGAGGAGACGAGAGGAAGAGGAAGAAGGAAGAGGAGTAGATGGGAGAAGGAGAAAAGGTGAGGAGGCGAATAAGAAAGAAAGGAGAGGAGTAGCAGAGGGGGGAAGGGTGAGGAGGAGAGGGGAGGAGGAGAAAAGGTGAGTAGGCGGATTAGACGGAAAGGAGAGGGGAGAAGGAGGAGACGAGAGGAAGAGGAAGAAGGAAGAGGAGTAGATGGGAGAAGGAGAAAAGGTGAGGAGGCGAATAAGAAAGAAAGGAGAGGAGTAGCAGAGGGGGGAAGGGTGAGGAGGAGAGGGGAGGAGGAGAAAAGGTGAGTAGGCGGATTAGACGGAAAGGAGAGGGGAGGAGGAAGAGGAGAGGGAAACAGGGAGGGAAATGACAAATTGGAGGGGGATATTAGAAGGAAGGGGGAAGAGTAGGAGGAGAAGAAGAGGAAGAAGACTAAAGGCGAGCGGGAGTGGGAAACATGATTAGAAAATCAGCATATTTTTGCCGAGGGAACGGAATATAGAATGACCTAGCACTATCCAGTATCCATCTGCCGTGTATTAAAGATGCAACTCTTTCGTAACAATGCTAGTAACAAAAAGCCAAATCTATGACGCTAAGATACCTTTAGCGTTCAGAAATTCCTAACAAATATTTTATCAACAAGCAAAGAACATTGCAATTCGGATCACATGTGTTCTGGGCCTTTTTCTGATGGTAAATTCTGGCTTGAAGATACTTCCTGCTTTGGCAATACGCCAAAACTCTAAACTTGCGAGCTTCGCATTTTGGTGATTAAGGAGTTACGCATTTTGGTATATGGAACGGATAAGTTTGAAGGAGTGTCTGAAATTCATTTTTCGTATTGGCAGTTCTGATGTGCTGTGGGAGAGAAAAATACTTCACGACCGGTTATCGTATGCGACCTCAACGTCAAGATTTATACTATGAAGCTGCAAACTCAACAGGCGTTATCTCCGGCCCGGTGTCATGCCAAATAGTGTCCCCTGCCAAATAGTGTCCACTCATTAGCATACTGATCGCTGATTGGTCCAATACGTATGACATTCAACCACCGTGGTTGGGGTATGGTTGCGCACTACACACGCATTGTGTATGGTTGCTGGCCTAACACACGCAACGTTGGGCACTTTGGTACCGTTGGACCCTAACTGTAACCGTAACGCTAACCCTAACCCAAACAACCATAATCCTAACCCTAATCCTAATCCCAATCCTAATTCTAATCCAAACCCTAACCCTAACGACCCTAATCCTAGTCCTAACGCTAACCAATCAGCGATCAGTATGCTAATGAGCGGACAGTATTTGGCAGGGACACTTTTTGGCAGGACACCGGGTCTGTGCTAGCGCGCCAGATCACAATCGCCAGGCAGTCATCGACGACACCGATCTCTTTTTTTTACGCAGCAACTTTAAGATGAAGGCACCGCCGTCTCATCGATCCGCGTACACGGGCGCGCATCCGATGAATATCTGGCTACAGAGGAACGGACAGCACGCCATGACCCAGTTGGTCCACAATCCGCGTCCCCATAACCCAATTTCCCCCACCGTATTTTTAGATGCGTCTTGTGGTAGACCTATATCTTTTTTTTTCCTCTTTTTTTTCTGATGGTTTAAGGACAATCATTGCAAAACCGGCCGATACGGAAATACGCGAGATTCCCAATAGTACATCACCTCGTTTATAGGACCAGCGTTGACGTCTGTGAACGCACGGAATAGATCTATCTCCGCGGCGGAAGCTGATACTTGTTTTTTTTTTTATCCAGATTATTAGCGGCAGCTGGGAAGCACATCACTGGAAACGATGGGAACTGAGAGGTTTCTACAGCTTGGACGTATTATCTCTCCCTGTGCGTTATAATTGGGTCTGTTGGCGAGGCCATGTACGCGATGGATAGACTGCTGACACTGAAACGAACTGTGACACAAAAGACCCGCCTAACTTTTTTTTTTCCCAGGACGGGTCGGCCTATGGTGGCGCAGAAGGGACATCACAAATCGCAAATATCTGCAACGATATTTGCAATTCGCACATTTTGTCGTAAATATGTGCGTAAATATGTGACCCGACACAACGACATGAGGAATATCCCACCAAAACACCTTTTGAGTAAACAACGCCTGAAATTAAAGTATCTTCACAATTCGATTACAAATCAATGTTCTTTTTTTT
>OX465122.1:2283010-2358010 GCA_949987565.1 Luidia sarsii
ATTTACACACATGTACATGTATGTATATGTACTACATGTATATGGTTTGGTTGCAATAATGACTTGCATACTGTCTCTGTTCCGGGAAACACCGTGAATTGCTGATAGCAAAAACATCCGTGTTGGCATGGGACCTTTAGTTAAGAGAGCCCATGAAATGTTGGCATCAGTGCCATTTGTAGGCACTAGGCATGCTCATGTTTGCGGTTACTAGTCTTTCTCAATGGGGGTTCCAGTAGCTGACTTCAAATTCCAAAATCACCTTACGTTGATAATGGGGCCGTTCACGACGAAATGTTGTTCACATCTGAATGAAAACGAGGAGGGAGGGGGTGTTCCCTTTGAAATATATATAAATAACAATGGGGTATAGCTTCATGAAACACAAATGTGACCCGGCACAGCAAAATGAGGAATAACCCCACTTTTGAGATTTTGAGATTTTGTAATGATGTGAAAGAGTATACCATTAGCTTTCAAATGATATCAAAATATAGTATCCTAATATTTAACATTTCCGAAAATACAAAAAAAAGAAAATGTATTTGTAATCGAATTGTGAAGATACTTTACCTTCAGGCGTTGTTTACTCAAAAAGTGTTTTGGTGGGATATTCCTCATGTCGTTGTGCCGGGGTCACAAATGTCTAACGACACTGACACATCATTAGCAATGTATCTCGCTACAACCGCTTTAATGCACACGTCCGCGCATTCTGTACATGATTTATATCCGCTCCGACGACCACACTATTAATGCCTCCGATTGTGGCAGCGTGTAACCCATCAGCCATTGTGTACGCATCACGCCGGGTATTAAAGGCAGAATGCTGGATAGGTTTTCTTTTAGGAAAATACACAGGGCCTGACGTCTGGATCGTAGCAAGTCCTTCTTGTCTTCGAGAAAGGTGCTACTCGGATCAAATCGTCAGATTCAGATCCCCGGTTGAATGCGTTTAAGCAGTTTACAAATGTGGATGAAGCGTCTTCGGACTATTCAACCACATGGTCTCAACATCCAGGAGGGTAATGACTAACACCATGCAGCTTTCTGATAATCCTTCTTTTGTGTTCAGTCTTTCACACTCCTCTCTTTGATCTTTCCCCCTATTGTCACTAATCCCTACTCCACTCCTTGCCCTTCTCTTTGATCTTTTCCCCTCCTCTCACTAATCCCTACCCTACCCCTTGCCCTTCCCTTTGATCTCTTCCTACTAGCTTCACTCTTTGTCCTTTGTTTCTCATCCGTGTCCTATTCACTCTCTTCCCCCTTCCTTCGTGTACATGTATCTGTGTTGTCACTCTGCCTTTGAGAAAGGTCCTGTTAGGATCGAAACGTCAGGCCCACTAAATTTTGAGATTTGTTTGGATTAATTTAGGAAGTATTTTCCCTGCATGTAAGTTGAGAGATGGCCCTTTTTTGCTACTCTGTGAATGCAAAAGAGTGAATAATTCACTATCTTTAGAAGTAGAAAATCGCTTCAAAAAGCCAAAATCGCTCAAAGAAAGAGTGAAAATCACTGTCAAAGATGTGAAAACCGCTCAGAGAGGAGTGAAATCCCACTCTTGTAATACATCAATCTCAACTGCAGGATGGTCTGACGTTTCGATCAATCGACCATCGGAACAATAACAAAATCAGGTCACGCATAGCTTATACATTTTAGTGGGTTTTTTTCGGTCACGCATCAGCTTTAAATCGGTCAGAACAAACAGTGGCCACCACCATACATCGACTGTAATACCAGCCGTGGCAATAATATACAAGATTGACGCCTGTAGATTGCGCGCGGACTGAAATTTCATTCCCAGAGTTGCTCGTAAAAAAAAACACCCAAAAGACCATCACAAAACTCGGGTTGATGGATCTCTGACGGTCGCGAAGAACAGAGTTTGTTTTGAGACGGATGCGACACGAAATGAAGGCGATAGTCCGAGACGGAACTGCTTTATTGGAAGCTTGAAAGATGGGTTTCGTGAGAAGTCAGTTTCGACTCTTTTTTTTCGAAGTAGGATCAACACTAGGCCTAAAGGGCTTTTCACACTACGAACAATCTCCGCGTTGGACACGGTTCGAACTCGTGTCCACTTCATGATTTGTGACCGACCCGGCACAGCATAATGAGGAATAACCCCACTTTTGAGATTTTGAGGTTTTCTAATGATGTGAAAGAGTATACCATTAGCTTTCACATGATATCAAAATATAATATCCTCTAATACTTAAAATTTCCGAAAATACAAACAAAAGAAAATTGATTTGTCATCGAATTGTGAAGATACTTTAACTTCAGGCGTTGTTTACTCAAAAAGTGTTTTGGTGGGATATTCCTCATGTCGTTGTGCCGGGTCACATCTCAACACGGCGCTCGACACGTGTTGAAACCAACCCTGCTCGGGGGGTGGGTTGAGAAAACTCCTGTGCCTGTACTTGATCTTTGGGATTAACTATTGTGTAAACACAAGTCACACAGGCCATGTGTGTACGTGTACAATACATGTACGGTAGTACAGCGTGTGTTGGGTACTGGTTGACCATGGATATAAGATTTTTTTCGATGGGCTGGATATTCTTTGTCTACATTTGGACGGTGGTTAACATTGGCCAATCACAATGAAACTTATATTGATAGTAAGCTTAGGAATCACAGCATCTCCTGTATGTGCGATTAACAAAGTCAAATTAGGGCGCTAGCGAAAATTATGGCGAGTTGAAAATGAGAAACTAGCGGAAACTAGCGGAAGAACAGATTCTACACACCAATTTTAACAAAAACTGGAGAGAGTCGTGACGTTTATCCAGAAAATGACAGTCCTTAAATGTCGTTTATTCAAATAAAAATTTACATGAATCGAAAGTATATTATATATTCTTTATGATACCCGATTAACAACGAAGACTTTTACCGCGTTCGTTAGTTATGACATTCATATCAAAATAGCCGGCTGATACCAGTGTACCGTTCCTATGTTGGGGGATGTTCTAGTGGTTGTGTGGTGCATTGAAAAGGAGCGAAAAGGAATTTGTATGGTAGTCACAGTATCACAGAGCAATTAAAAAGCCTTGGCCGCACGACCGCTGAACCAAGTTCAACCAACCCGCTTAAAATCGACCATCTCACCACCCTGAGCTAGCCGCTGTTTGTGGAGTATTATAGCAATTCCCGTGCTGGAAAGCAGTCGCAATATCATCGCCAATGTGATAACCATGGCCGCGCGAGCAACGAACCACGTCGCCCCAAACACGCGGTCATTATTGCTGTATAAGGGCACGCAGCCAAATGAAGCAAGCAGCCGTCTCTCTAATCGTGCACGCATGAGCCAGCCGACGAGGCCGAGGCAGAGGGAAAGTAATTTCGTGACTGACTCATTCCCCCGGAGACGGGATAGAATAACACACACCGTAAGGATAGATAACACTTGGAGGTTTGAACGGTGGGAATATTAAGTGCAAGGTTTGCGGTGACACCATGCATGTAGACTTCTCTCTCGAGAAGAAGTGTGGCTCAGAGAGAAGAGCCGGTAACTCAGATAAGACTGGAAGGTTTGCATGGTGGAAGTACTAAGTGCATGGAAGGTTTGCGGTGACACAATGTAGCACTTCTCTTTCGAGAAGGAGTGTGGCTCTGAAAAGAGCCGGTAACTCAGATAAGACTTGACGGTTTGCACGGTGGAAATACTAAGTGGAAGGTTTGCGGTGACACAATGTAGCACTTCTCTTTCGAGAAGAAGTGTGGCTCTGAGAAGAGCAGGTAACTCAGATAATATAAGACTTGAAGGTTTGCACGGTGGAAATACTAAGTGGAAGGTTTGCGTTGACACCATGTAGCACTTCTCTTTCCAGGATTGTGGCTCTGAAAAGAGTCGGTAACTCATATAAGACTTGAAGGGTTTGCATGGTGGATGTACTAAGTGGAAGGTTTGCGGTGACACCATGTAGCACTTCTTTCTCGAGAAGGAGTGTGGCTCTGAAAAGAGCCGGTAACTCATATAAGACTTGAAGGGTTACAAGGTGGAAATACTAAGTGGAAGGTTTGCGGTGACACCATGTAGCACTTCTCTTTCCAGGATTGTGGCTCTGAAAAGAGCCGGTGAGATAAGACTTGAAGGTTTGCATGGTGGAAGTACCAAGCGGAAGGTTTGCGGTGACACAATGTAGCACTTCTCTTTCGAGAAGGAGTGCGGCTCTGAAAAGAGCCGGTAACTCAACGCTTCGGGTAGTGTGTACTCTGCCCGTAGTCAGGAGACTGTTTTCTGACGACGGGCAGAGTACACACTACCCGAAACGTTGAATTACCGGCTCTTTTCAACATGACGTCTTCACCTAGTTGTCAGGGCATGGATGTTCACAGTATTAGATTGTGGCCTTCCTAATACTAGTCACCTAGTCTTTGAATTTCTGTCAGACTTAAGCTTAAAATTGAGGGGGAAAAAAACTAGCATTTCCTCACGTGTATAGACTATTAGCGGCGTGAATTTAAGAAGTCTATCGAGCCACAAAAATGCCCCGGTGGAAAAAAAAAAATTGGTGGGATTCCTTGGAAGTTTCCCATCTGTCATCATCGACGGATCGGGCGGGCCTGTGGCGATCGTCGGAGAGATTGAGAGTGCCGGACGTACGAGGGACGGGCGTGATCGATGTTGCGCGCACCCCACAATGCACGGGGCGGAGAAAGGCATTAATACTTCCGCCTTCCGCGCGTTCCTGAACAGCCAGCGACGCCGCGCCCCTGGGATAGAGGTGGCAGGCAGTTGACTCGCGCCTATAAATATCGCTTCAGCCTCGTTCCCATGGGGAAAGTGGACTTCAGTGTACCGGATACATGCACATAGCTGCTATCGCTTGATACATACGCTGTAAATATACGCGGGCAATATTCCACCAACCAATTTGTTTACAGCAACCGAAACGTCGGTACCAGCAACGATAAATCGCGTGACTTTGATCACCTTTCCCCTTACCTTTACCACCGCGATGAACAACCCCATCATTTCTATTCAATTTGTTTATGCTTCTTAATCGTTAACCAAAGCAACTTCAATTTTGATAATGAAGTTAATACAAAGCCTGTTGCAAACTGCTCTCTGGCTAAACTGACCTGCGATACAAGAATCTCAAAAGTTAAAGGGCGTGTCGTTTTGATCCTAGCAGGACCTTTCTCAACGACAAAATGACATTATATGTACACAGACAGCCCCTTCCTTTGTCGTGTCGGGGTTTCCTTCCCTTGACTGTCTGTGTATTGTCCCGTGTCACTTTGCCTTTGAGAAAGGTAGGATTGAAATGTCTGGCCCTTTAGTTTTTGAGATCCATTTTATCATAGTTATGGCTACCGATGCATAGGCTTATTTAACGAAACCCCCTACCAATTGTTTGTAGGATATAACCTGAATCCTGCAAAATCCTGCTATCCTACCTTGTTCAAAGCTCCATGTGACCTGAATCCTGCCAAATCCTGCAGTACTGGCTACTGTGGACCATTGCCTGAATCCTGCCAAATCCTGCACTGAGTTTATGGAGTTTTAGTCCACATTCTAAACAAAGACTTTTTTCAGCTTAGAACAAAGGGCCCTTTTTCGAACGGATAATCTCTTGACAAAAGCCACAACGACGTCCGAATTGTTACCAGCATCCTGCATTTTCCTACTGACAAAATCACCTCATGCCCTCAATCCTGCACATTCCTACTGTGTGTAAACTCTCATGTGCCCTCAATCCTGCTAAATCCTTCTCCAGCACTTTGATAGTAGTAGCCTGTATCCTGCACAGTCCTGCAATGTGTCAACTCTCATGTGCCCTGAATCCTGCAGAATCCTGCAATGTGTCAACTCTCATGTGCCCTGAATCCTGCAGAATCCTGCAATGTGTCAACTCTCATGTGCCCTGAATCCTGCAGAATCCTGCAATGTGTCAACTCTCATGTGCCCTGAATCCTGCAGAATCCTGCAATGTGTCAACTCTCATGTGCCCTGAATCCTGCAGAATCCTGCAATGTGTCAACTCTCATGTGCCCTGAATCCTGCAGAATCCTGCAATGTGTCAACTCTCATGTGCCCTGAATCCTGCAGAATCCTGCAATGTGTCAACTCTCATGTGCCCTGAATCCTGCAGAATCCTGCAATGTGTCAACTCTCATGTGCCCTGAATCCTGCAGAATCCTGCAATGTGTCAACTCTCATGTGCCCTGAATCCTGCAGAATCCTGCAATGTGTCAACTCTCATGTGCCCTGAATCCTGCAGAATCCTGCAATGTGTCAACTCTCATGTGCCCTGAATCCTGCAGAATCCTGCAATGTGTCAACTCTCATGTGCCCTGAATCCTGCAGAATCCTGCAATGTGTCAACTCTCATGTGCCCTGAATCCTGCAGAATCCTGCAATGTGTCAACTCTCATGTGCCCTGAATCCTGCAGAATCCTGCTGAAGGCAAATAGGATTCCGCAGGATTTGGGAAGGTTAGGGTTTAGGCAGAGCCATTCCATTGCAATTAAGTTCGCATTTGGCAATGCTTAGGGGTGCTACCATGTTCATGTTCTGTGTTGGTTTTGTCACTTTCATGTTTGAACTTGCCCTGAGAAATAATGAATGAAATGAAATGAAAATCAAATGAAGGCTTAGGCTCTGGCATGAATCACATCTGTATCTGATTAGTTACAGCGCTATGATATTACAGAATACAGACATTTAGAAACAAGCAATTGGTTCCATATTCTTGGTGAATATACTCTCAACACAACAAGCCAACAAACCTTCAAATTCGGAGACCACAACCTTCCACTAGGTCAGTATAATAATAAACAAGTATTCCATCTAGCGTTCATTGGCACAACGCTCATACAAGGTGCCTCTGATATCCTTGAATTCGTTGGTCAAAATTTACTGGACATTTGACCCAAGTTGTTAAAGAAAATAGTACAAATAGGCCCTAATATCCTACTGTTAGATTGCAGCGGTCCAATTCAAGCACAAGTTCGCAGCATTTCTCGGATAAAATTTCGATTTCTGACCAAACGTCGAACGATTTCAATTCGTTCTGTAAGTCATGCCTATCGGCCACACGTTTTTCAAATCGTGCAGATCCGGAAATGAAGGTCATGCCCCGAAGATAGACGACCTTGACGATGAGGGGAAAGAAAGTCGACCGACTGGTTTAAGTCTATGAAAAATGGCGCCTACGCGCTCTTAGACAATCAACCGTTCATCATTGCCTTCCAATACGCGCGCATTACCGCCACCAGAGACGTCAAGAATTCGTGACGTCAGAGGTTTGTGACGGCGGAGTTGCATTTGGCTCCATGATACTCGATAGGCTATCATACGACTAGTGAACACCGAAGCTGCGTACGTACAGAACCCGCAAGGCTATTGCAATTTGTAACGCGGTAGCCGTCCGGATGTGCTCTAAGCCCCGGAGCTTGGTCCGACACGCGACGCAGGAAACCCGACCGCTGATTCGGTATCGGTTTTCTTGTCGGTCCCATCACCTCGATCCGTGACAACATCGAGTGTGACAAGGACGGAGGCATGAGAGGCAAATTAGATTGCCACCCAGGTCTCAATTTGAGGCTGAGAGCGGTTGAGAACTGCGGTTGCCGTACAACCTTCAGATCATAATTTGTTATCTTTCCTGGACAAAATGACAGTCACATATATACGACATTAACGTATATGGGGGCGCTAAGACTTGAAGGTTTGCACGGTGGGAATACAAAGTGGAAGGTTTGCGGTGACACCATGTAGCACTTCTCTTTTCAGACAGAGCGTGGCTCTGAAAAGAGCTGGTAACTCAGATAAGACTTGAAGGTTTGCACGGTGAGAGTACCAAGTGGAAGGTTTGCGGTGACACCATGTAACACATCTCTTTTCAGACAGAGCGTGGCTCTGAAAAGAGCTGGTAACTCAGATAAGACTTGAAGGTTTGCACGGTGGAAGTAGCAAGTGGAAGGTTTGCGGTGACATCGTGTAACGCATGTCTTTTGAGAAGGAGTGTGTGGCTCTGAAAAGAGCCGGCAACTCAGATAAGACTTGAAGGTTTGCAAGGTGGAAATACCAAGTGGAAGGTTTGCGGCGACACCATGTAAACATCTCTTTTGAGAAGGAGTGTGTGGCTCTGAAAAGATCTAGTAACTCAGAGAAGACGAAGGTTTGCATGGTTGTTGTTTGTGGTCGTTGAGAAATTCGTGTGAAAAAAACACGTTTGTTTTATACACAGTTGCTCCTTAAAGGCTCGTTTTTCCTTGAAAGGTAGGGTGCAACATCTGCGAAGGTCAAAAAATCGCTTCCTTAATTTGTCAAACTCAACCTATTATACATAACATACCACATCTGCGTAAGTTTCAGCTCAAACCGTCAACCATGTCCCGAGAAAATTCGTGGAAACTGTGACATTATAATGGGTAAGAGAACAAAATATGACCGAAGCCTAAGCCCGAGCCTAAGCCTTCATTTCGGAAACGACCTCAGTCTCCGAGAACAAGCCGGAGGGTCATATTGCCTGTCCGTCGATTCCCTATTAAGGAACTTGAATTTCAAAATCCAAAGGAAGACTAATACGCGAGAGTGTATACGACAGGGAATATATAGGAACCCCCTCTCACCGCTCGTGCCAAATTCGATTACGGGGCGAAGAACGTCGAGGAGAGGACATCATCCCCTCGCCCCTGGCCAAATCTCACGGGATTTCGTGATGGACGAGAAAGCGCGAGTTATGCACGTTGTTGCGTGTACGGGAGATGGTGCTATATACTGGTGCGTGTGAGAAAATAATGCAACTTTTTTTTATTCAGCTGATACTTTGAAATCTAGACCGTGAAAATTGAGTTAATATGTCTTGTTGTTATGAAAAACCAAATTCATGGCGATTTCATGGACCCTTTTGATGTGTGAATTCGCCATTACATTTCACCTCATCTGACCTGCTCTAGCCAGATCATCACACAACTCATCTGCCTGGCAGTTGTGGTCTAGTCTGTGTCATAACAATGAGTGTACACACCGTGGGAAGCACTATCTGGGCTCCAGCCGGGTAGTTCATGAATAATTCAACATTATGACGTATATGAACAAACTTGGGAAGCACTACCTGGGCTACAGCCGGGTAGGTCATGAATAATTCAACATTATGACGTAATGTACATGTTCTGCACAATGTACACATATACAGTACAATACATGTATAGTGTACATGTACATAGATAATTATTCACTTCACTTCTACGTCATTTTGTTGAATTATTCATGACCTACCCGGCTGGAGCCCAGATAGTGCTTCCCACACACCGTAGGCTTGTGTCATTGCAGCCGTTTACCACCAAGAATGTGACCATGAATAGACCGCCGGTGAAATGAAATCACCGTGAAAAGCTGGTGAAGAGCATTTGAGGGTGACGAATTTTCTGTTCACGGCAGGGTTTGGATGTTCGCATTGTGATCCCTTCAGGGGCGGGTGGAGATGAAGAGTGAGTTGGAGACGGATCAGCCCAGCGTCAGACCCCTAGGCGGGTCATTTATTTTCTTGGCTAAGGAATGACTAAATGGGCGGGCTGCCCCCCAAAAAGAGAGGCGACAACTGCATCGGAATCCCGAGAGAGATTCGAGTAGCACAGGGGAGTGGCAATAGATACGGTACAGAGAGAGAGGTAGACAGAGAGGAACCAGAGGGATAAGCACAAGCAGAGACAGAAGCATAATCATAGGAACAGGCAAAGACAGAGACAAAGGCATAGGCAGAGCAGAGTCAGATGTATTATTATATAGGCAGAGGCTGGGGTAGAGGCAGAGACAGAAGCAGAGGCAGAGGCAGAGACAGAGGCTGGGGTAGAGGCAGAGACAGAAGCAGAGGCAGAGGCAGAGACAGAAGCAGAGGCAGAGGCAGAGGCAGAGGCAGAGGCAGAGGCAGAGGCAGAGGCAGAGGCAGAGGCAGAGGCAGAGGCAGAGGCAGAACTGTGCAGAGGCAGAGGCAGAGGTAGAGGCAGAGACAGAGACAGAGGCAGGGGCAGAGACAGAGGCAGAGGCAGAGGCAGAGGCAGAGGCAGAGGCAGAGGCAGAGGCAGAGGCAGAGGCAGAGGCAGAGGCAGAAGCAGAGACAGAGGCAGAGACAGAGGCAGAAGCAGAGGCAGAGGCAGAGGCAGAGGCAGAGGCAGAGGCAGAGGCAGAGGCAGAGGCAGAGACAGAGGCAGAGGTATAGAGAGGCAGAGGCAGAGGCAGAGGCAGAAGCAGAGGCAGAGGTAATAGAGGTAGAGCCAGACCCAGACCCAGAGCCAGAGCCAGAGGCAGAGGAAGAGGCAGGGACAGAAGCAGAGGCAGAGGTAGAGACAGGTGTAGACAGAAACATGCAGAGAAGGAAACAGACAAAGCAAAGGAGAAGGGGGGAAGAAGAAGGAGAGGGAACGAAAGAGGTGAGAAAGAAAGGAAGAGAGATAGGGGCGGAGAGAGGGAGAGACGGAGAGACAGACAGACAGACAGACAGACAGACAGGGAGACAGAGACACAGAGAGGCATGTAGACAGAGTGACAGACACAGACAGACAGGGAGACATGGAGGCAGAGACACAGATAGACAGAAAGATAAAGATAGAAAGAGAGACAGAGACGGAGGGACAGACGCAATCGAGACCTCAACAGAGAACATACACCGTCAGCGTCATGGGAGTGTTAAAGCGATTGCGACACTCCAATATGGCGAATGCCATATTATCTACATTACAGACAGCGCGGCGAAAGCGAGATCCCCAACGCGTCTTGCAAAGCCAGGGTGCATGGCTCGTGCAAGGTAAGGTGGCGGAGCCAATCGATATACGCGTCTTGGATCCAAGCTGCAAAACAGACCCCCACCCCCAGGGTGCTTCTCCACATCACCATGGATACCATCGGTGACGTCATTGGCCTCGGTCACCCCGCCTGTGGCCGTTTTCGAAATGAAGGTCTGGGCTCGGGCTTAGGCTACGGTCATATTTGTGACCCGGCACAGTATAATGAGGAATAACCCCACTTTTGAGATTTTGAGGTTTTCTAATGATGTGAAAGAGTATAACATTAGCTTTCAAATGATATCAAAATATAATATCCTCTAATACTTAACAAATTAATTTCCGAAAAAAAAGGAAAATTGATTTGTTATCGAATTGTGAAGATACTTTAACTTCAGGCGTTGTTTACTCAAAAAGTGTTTTGGTGGGATAATCCTTCCATTTATCTTACTCGTTATAATATCATATTATAGGCATCTAAAAACAAGCAACTTGGAAAGTTAATGATTTTTCCAATATCCGTCTCTAAATGTTGAAAAACGAGGATTTCGGGGGAGTGTTTGTGTAGTGTTTTCATGAAAATGTAAAGTTCCTGCCTTTTTGAATGGCCGCTTTCGAAGAGTTAAAATCTTGCTGCTATAATATTGTGTTTGGTCCCAAATCAACGAGCGAAGTCCCCTTGTACTATTTACAACAAAGTTCACACGGAAATAATTTTGATATCATTTGAAAGCTAATGGTATACTCTTTCACATCATTAGAAAATCTCAAAATCTCAAAAGTGGGGGTTATTCTTCATTATGCTGTGCCGGGTCACATAATGTACATTTGTGACCCGGCACAACGACATGAGGAATATCCCACCAAAACACTTTTTTGAGTAAACAACGACTGAAGTTAAAGTATCTTCACAATTCGATCACAAATAAATTTTCCTTTGTTTGTATTTTCGGAAATTTTAACTATTAGAGGATATTATATTTTGATATCATTTGAAAGCTAATGGTATACTCTTTCACATCATTAGAACATCTCTAAAATCTCAAAAGTGGGGGTTATTCCTCATTATGCTGTGCCGGGTCACATATTTCCAATCTAATATCACACCTATATTATGATCTAGTCTTTTGAAGGACAGCGTCACAAAAGGCCACCAGTTACTATCATCCGAGCAAGCAAGTCGATTCGAAGCAGACGGTACCGAATGCAGTCACCAAGGCGACGCTAACGATTTGGGCGCGATTACTCCCCATCGCGCGTGTAATGCACGCAGTCACGCGTGGCTCGAAGTTGCGCGGGCTTCTTCGAGTGACGGAGGCCTCGAGAGGCCATCTAGCCTTCGTGCACATTACTATTGACATTTCCGCTCGCTCACTTCACACATAAAAATTACTATGACAGCTAAAAGAGACCTATAGTGGTTATTTTCATCGAAGTGGAAGTTTTGTTTCATTTATGACGTTTTGATCCTATAGCAGGACCTTTCTCAAAGGCAGAGAAAGGTCCTGCTAGGATCGAAACGTCAGGCCCACTTAATTTTCAGATTTACATTTTGGTAATTTTAGTCAGAAAGCAGTTTGCAACATCTTTGTATATCACCTTATGTTTTATTTATTATTAATCTCATCCAACAGCAAACAAAATGCCAGTTACAGGGAGATAGGCCTATATATAAATAAATAAAACACTAATTTCATAAATTAATCAATAACGAATATCATTCATTGAACATTCAAACAGACAGACAGACAAACAAACAGAAAACAAGCAAACAAGTACAACTATGCAAGAAGCAGAGATTCAAACCACAATCAACCACAATCAACATAGTCAAAGACTGAAACACAAAAAGCACATTAAGTAAACATTTCATAAACTCCCCAATCTTCACAGACGGCAGCGCAGACTAAAGTTCTGAGAAAAATAGTGAAAAACCGCTTCATTTGTTTCGTGAAAATGCAGTATTCAACGAATTGTTCCGAACAAAATTTAGATCTAGGGCGTGAAACGTAAACAATTTATTTTACTCTTTTCTCCAAAAGAACATTTTTTTAGGCAAAATATTTTAGTGCAAGGTTTCTAGCATTCGATGTTAAGCTTTCGGGGATTTAGATCAGGATATCACCTGCTAGGTATCATTGGGCTATTATACTTCTGAATAAAACAGACCGCATTAAGATTGATGTTCTTTGAATAAATCTTGATTCCACCTGCTGAAAACCCGAATCGTAAAATAATCACTTAAAACACTTCTTGTTATACAGTTACAGCCCGTGCGTATTACACAGACTACGATACTTTCTTAGAAGTACCGCCGATAAACAGTCAGATTTCTGAAATCATGATCCCACAAGCTCCACGGAATTCACAAAATATGTGACCCGGCACAGCGACATGAGGAATATCCCACCAAAACACTTTTCGAGTAAACAACGCCTGAAGTCAAAGTATCTTCTCAATTCGATAAAAAAAAAATCATTTTTTTTTGTATTTTCGGAAAGTTACGTATTGGATGATATGTCCAAAGGATTTTTCCGAAATCCGTCTCTAAATGTTGAAAGAAACGAGGATTTCGGGGGAGTGTTTGTGTACTGTTTTCATGAAAATGTAAAGTTCCTGCCTTTTTCAATGGCCGCTTTCGAGGAGTTAGAATGGTGCTGCTATATTGTGTCTGGTACCAAATGAACGAGCGAAGTTCCCTTGTACTATTTACAACAACGTTCTCACGGAAATAATTTTGATATAAGTTGAAAGCTAATGGTATACTCTTTCACATCATTAGAAAATCTCTAAAATTTCAAAAGTGGAGGTTATTCCTCATTATGCTGTGCCGGGTCACATATTTTTCACTTCGGCTTTACTGAAATACCACTCAGGTGTGCAAGGCTCGTACCTGTATACAGAGAGACTGAGATGCTTCTGCGAAAATCGCCTTAAGAGACTTCCGTTTCCTCAAGCCACGAATCTGTCGGCTTTAGCGGAGTCCTTGAATCTAAACCGATTGTGATGAAGGGGCTGAACGCACGCACGGGACAGTGATGTCGTGCAACGTGTTCACTCGATAGAGTTAAAGGTATACTATATATACAGAAATCAACGTACAATGGGGTTAAATAAATGGGGTTTGTTATATAAACCGAACGAGTGTATCCTTTTTGGGGCCAACAATTCTTGATTTGACAAAGAAACCCGGTATTTTGGCCCGCAGATTGTGCACCCTACTTTGGAGACAAACGTGTGGTACGATTGTCTTATCTAACTGAGTTACCAGCTCTTGTCAGAGCCACACTCCTCAAAAGATAAAGATGACTTACACGGAGATGTGTTATCTAACTGAGTTACCAGCTCTTCTCAGAGCCAGTGTGACCATGGGGGAACCCTACTTATTCCTCCATGGTTTGACACTCCTCAAGAGAGACTAGGTGACTAGTCTTACGCGGAGACGTCTTATCTGACTGAGTTGGCAGCTCTCCTCAGAGTCACACTTCTTAAGAGAGAGAGAGAGAGATGACTAACATGGTGTCACCGCAAACTGTCCACACAGTGCTTCCACCGTACAAACCTTCACAATCTCACCTCACGCACAGTCCATAATGACTAGCACGCGTGTGGTAGACTTATACGGAGATGTCTTATCTAACTGAGCTACCAGCTCTTCTCACAGCCATGCTCCTCAAAAGAGAGATGACTTACATGGCGTCACCGCAAACTGTCCACACAGTGCTTCCACCGTACAAACCTTCACCATCTCACCTCACGCACAGTCCATAATGAATAGCACGCGTGTGGTAATTGACAGACTGGTTATTAGATTACACAGTCCGATCCTGGCTACGCTAACGACAGTAACACTAGTCTTAATGGACGGCTTCAATATCACGGTCCGTACAGGCGCCATTAACTGCTACAAATGGCCTCTCGCGCTTGGGAATTATCCCTGAGAAGCAGAAGAATCCCTTGGGAGATCGCGGGAAGCCAAGTTGACCTATACCTCTTCCATTGAACAACAGCCAAAGCTTGAAATGACTGACACTTGCATACATGTAATTAGATACACGCCATACAATGATAGAAGACTGACCCCCACTTCATTAAAGCCCCTACACAACAATGGTAAGAACGGAAAACATCAATGTCCACAGGTTTCCAGGTTTACAACAATTGGTTGTTCGTATCTAAATGAATGCGGGGTTGTGATCCCTGGAGATATAATTTATGGCAATTAATGGTTGAATTGCTTCTGACTGGCGACTCCACCCCAGTAAAGACTTGTTGACTATTTAGGGAGGCCACCATATAATAGATGGACTAGATCAGATGGTAATAGCACCGGCACACGAAACCAGAGATCTCGGGATAAAATCCCGGTCCATTAAAAGGCCCAATACAACATAAGGAAGATTGGAAAACATCGATGTCCACAGATTTCCTTATAATTTACAAAGTTTGTAGATGGTCATGATAGAAACCTCATATTGAAATTTTACGGTCTGGGATGCTGCACTTTTTGAGAGATCTTCACCAAAACATCGACAAATAGTTTATTACTTGAGAGTTATAAACTATTTCCTACACTACAGAATGGTGCATAAACCGTTTCAGTTTTTCGCATTTCTCTGATTACCATTATTTTGAGCTAAAACCTTCGCAGGATTGCCTTTTTGGGATGTTTAATGGTTTAACACACAAACTGTGTATTGGCCTTTAAAGCCCCTATATACACAACATTGTTAAGATCGAAAAGCAGAAATGCGGCGAACAAGAGGGTGCATTGTAAGCTCTGGGCTATTTCAGCGCACGAGGCCCGCCATCAATTTCAGCAAACTCATCGCAACTTACCATCAATCGCAAGACGGTGAGCAAGGCACAAACGGCCTGTCACTACTCACGATGGGTTATCCGTCGTAAGCTGAGTTACAAATGCACCGGTGAGGCTTTGTGAAATCCAATCCGTTTCGTAATTACATCGTGAATATTTGATGTGCGCACTGAAATATTGAATGGTGCCATGCATGCTCCTCGTTTATCAAGCTTTCATGACACCGACTCTATCGGTTCCCCCTGTCCTCTTGCCCCGCCTACTTGCATCGGTTTGAATGTACATTTACTTCAATGAGGGGTTGCCCTGCCCGAAGTGTGGTTACCACAGTATGCTCAGAGCTCGATCGTCCTTCTAATTGAGTGCTTAATGTCTGCTTAATTGACTGCTTAATACCTGCTTAATTGACTGCTTAATGTCTGCTTAATGTCTGCTTAATGACTGTTTAATGGCAGCTTAATTGGCTGTTTAATGCTTCCTTAATTGGCTGTTTAATGCTTCCTTTATTGACTGTTGCCTACTTAATGTCTGCTTAATTGAGTGCTTAAATGTCTGCTTAATTACCTGCTTAATGCCTACTTAATGACTGCTTAAATGAATGCATAATGCCTGCTTAATGCCTGCTTATTTGACTGCTTAATTACTGCTTAATCAACTGCTTAATACCTGCTTAATACCTGCTTAATGACTGCTTAAATGTCTGCTTGATGACTGCTTAAATGACTGCATAATGCCTGCTTAATTGACTGCTTAAATGACTGCTTAATTGACTGCTTAATCTCTGCTTAATTCACTGCTTGATGCCTGCTTAATCCTTTGCTTGTGTTTTGTATTTCTATATTGAATGATGTTAATGCTAAATAATGTAAATGAAATGAAATGATAATGAAATGAAATACTAAAGTGGAAGATTTGTAGTGTCATCGTTCAATATGTGGATCTGAAAAGAGCCGGTAACTGAAGTGAAATGAAATTAAGGATAACCCCCCCCAAAAAAAACAAAAACAAACAAACACCCAGAAAAGGGTACTCGGCCGAGATTTGAACCCACAACGGGAGCTGCGGGTTCGTAGATGGTCGGGCGGACTAACCCTAATACAAATTGTACAGAGCTTCATGTACACCTTCTCATTTTCAGACTAGTGTTTAACCTTTGCACCAGACCGCATCAAATGTTCATTTCATATTCTGTGTTCTATTATATTTGGTACGGGGTGTGAATCTAGCAGCGTCCCAGTGGCCAAACGACTGTTGGTGTTGTCTCGGACCATTTAAATGCCATCAACCTCCGTACTGGCTCGGAGCATACAGCGCGAAGTCATGGAATGACAAACCCATATAATTTGCATTCTCCTTCTCATGCAAATCACCAGGCAATCGGGCATATCACAGAACATACAGTGCTGACTATACGTCGGGGAAGGGCAAAACCTTCCTTGAATCACATTCTCACCAACGCAAATCAACAGGCAATCAGGCAAAGCACGGAGCATACAGTGCTAACTACACGTCGGGGAAGGGCAAAACCCTCATTGATTTACATTTTCACCGACGCAAATCACCAGGCAATCGTGCAAAGCACTGAGCATACAGTGCTAACTACACGTCGGGGAAGGGGAAAACCCTCATCGAATTACATTCTCACCAAAGCAAATCACCAGCCAATCAGGCAAAGCACTGAGCATACAGTGCTGACTACACGTCGGAGAAGGGCAAAACCCTCATCGAATTACATTCTCACCAAAGCAAATCACCAGCCAATCAGGCAAAGCACTGAGCATACAGTGCTGACAACACGTCGGGGAAGGGCAAAACCATCCTTGAATCACATTCTCACCCACGCAAATCACCAGGCAATCAGGCAAAGCACTGAGCATACAGTGCTGACTACACGTCGTGGAAGGGCAAACCCTCATTGAATTACATTCTCACCGACGCAAATCACCAGGCAATCGGGGCAAAGCACTGAGCATACAGTGCTGACTACACGTCGGGGAAGGGGAAAACCCTCATCGAATTACATTCTCACCAAAGCAAATCACCAGCCAATCAGGCAAAGCACTGAGCATACAGTGCTGACTACACGTCGGAGAAGGGCAAAACCCTCATCGAATTACATTCTCACCAAAGCAAATCACCAGCCAATCAGGCAAAGCACTGAGCATACAGTGCTGACTACACGTCGTGGAAGGGCAAACCCTCATTGAATTACATTCTCACCGACGCAAATCACCAGGCAATCGGGCAAAGCACTGAGCATACAGTGCTGACAACACGTCGGGGAAGGGCAAAACCATCCTTGAATCACATTCTCACCCACGCAAATCACCAGGCAATCAGGCAAAGCACTGAGCATACAGTGCTGACTACACGTCGTGGAAGGGCAAACCCTCATTGAATTACATTCTCACCGACGCAAATCACCAGGCAATCGGGCAAAGCACTGAGCATACAGTGCTGACTACACGTAGGGGAAGGGCAAAACCTTCCTTGAATCACATTTTCACCCACGCAAATCACCAGGCAATCAGGCAAAGCACTGAGCATACAGTGCTGACTACACGTCGGGGAAGGGCAAAACCTTCCTTGAATCACATTTTCACCCACGCAAATCACCAGGCAATCAGGCAAAGCACTGAGCATACAGTGCTGACTACACGTCGGGGAAGGGCAAAACCCTCATCGAATTACATTCTCACCAAAGCAAATCACCAGCCAATCAGGCAAAGCACTGAGCATACAGTGCTGACTACACATAGGGTAAGGGCAAACCCTCATTGTATCACATTCTCACCAACGTAAATCACCAGGCAATCGGGCATATCACAGAACATACAGTGCTGACTACACGTCGGGGAAGGGCAAAACCTTCCTTGAATCACATTCTCACCCACGCAAATCACCAGGCAATCAGGCAAAGCACTGAGCATACAGTGCTAACTACACGTCGGGGAAGGGCAAAACCCTCATCGAATTACATTCTCACCAAAGCAAATCACCAGCCAATCAGGCAAAGCACTGAGCATACAGTGCTGACTACACATAGGGGAAGGGCAAACCTTCATTGAATCACATTATCACCAACGTAAATCACCAGGCAATCGGGCAAAGCACTGGGCATACAGTGCTAACTACACGTCGGGGAAGGGCAAAACCCTCATCGAATTACATTCTCACCAAAGCAAATCACCAGCCAATCAGGCAAAGCACTGAGCATACAGTGCTAACTACACGTCGGGGAAGGGCAAACCCTCATTGAATTACATTCTCACAGACAAATTACAAGACAATAGGGTAAAGCATTTAGCATTATACATCGTGGAAGGGCAAAACCCTCCCTGAATGACACTCCCACCAACACAAATCACCAGGCAATCGGGCAAAGCACTGCGCATTCTGTGCTAACTACATGTCAGAAAAGGGCAAAACCCTCACTGAATTACGTTCTCACCAATGTACATCAACAGACAACATTAAGGCAAAGCAAGGAGCACTATTTACTAAGCATACAGTGCTGACTATTATTCAATACACGTCGGGAAAGGGCAAACCCTTCTTACACTCTCACCGACGCAAACATCACAGTGCATGTACATGTAAGCAGGAACACTAATACATATCAATTTTGGAGGACGTGTACCCAATATCCTGATCATCCCACTAGCATCATCCGGCGACGAGGAGCCAGCCTAACAGATTGGAGAACCAATTACTCAGTGCTAGCTCGCAGCGCGTTCTAGTATAATCAGGGTACGGCATTCTCGCAAGATTTGTAGGCCTACATTACAACAACCCACTATAACGTAACTTGGCATTCACCCCATTCAAAGACCCTCGCTTAAAAATTTTGATGTAACCTTTATCATTTTGGATACATTTTTTAGCATAATTTCCGTTCAGTATGTGGGTCCTTACGTTCTGAACGTTCGGCATGGTGCTCTATAAAGCGGCTCCATCTTTGAGTTTTTTTTTGGGGGGGTATCCACGGCGGAGATGGGCATTCGTGTCAGGAATCCATTAATCTTTTATCAGGCGTGACGTTTATACAGGGAACGAGGAAGCTATGCGCCCGTGAGGTCGGGGCGCGCTCGCTCGAGTGGCAGACGAGGTATGACCCTGGGAAGGAGCTCGTTAAAGGCGCCATGCACGAACCGCTTACAACGACACTATATAGGGCTGCAGCACACAAAATCCATCCAAGATGGCTCCGCCGAGCTGATTATCATAAAGTGTGTACCCACAACTTTGTTAATAAGGGGTTTTGGAGGCTAATTAACTGATACATTGTAGAACAAGTGAAGCTTAAGACAACCTGTGGGTTCACTCTTCAATTTGGTATGTAATTTGGACCATATCTGGCTTTAAATGTGGCCCTATTTGGCTGTGGAAGTGGAGGGGTCCATCCCAAAATCATTGCAGAAATTCGGCTTGGACGGCTACACATTTTGAGGGTGTTTTTTTCTGGGGGTAATTACCAAAAAATCTAATCGGCTAAGAGCACTAAAATTGAAAAGAATCCGAGAGATGAAGGTCCAAACTACAATTTTAAGTATAGCTACAAGAACTGAGAGACTTTTGGGCATGGGATAATTGGCTTTGAAAGTGAGTGTTTTTGTACAGTGTTCAATGGGAGCTCTATTTAGTGTTCTGCACCCATAGGGCCCCTTTGCAAAACCCGGCTTAGGCTCAGGCTGCGGCTTCGTCCCCATTTCTCTCATCCATTTCAAAGCACAAGGCATGAAAATGGGCGCCCTCTGTCATCTATTTTGAACTGTATACTACATTTTGGAAAACAAAAAAGAATCCGAAGCTTCAACTTCAACAAAGACTTCCAACCTGTGTTTTCAGCTTTCGGATAACAGAGACGAAGCCGTAGCCGAAGCCTAAGCCGGGTTTTGAAAAAGAGCGTAGGGCCCATTTGCAAAGGCCGGCTTTGTCGCCATTTCTCGGGGGCCTTTGAGAAAGGTCCTGCTATAGGATCGAAACGTCAGGCCCTCTAACTTTTGAGATTTATGTATTGGAGATCATTTTAGTCGGTGAACAGTTTGCAAATTTTTTTGGGGGGTACTTAGGAACTATTTCGATAAAAGTATCATTATGAAAAGCGCACAAGAGGTATCAATCTTAATCTCTAATATTGAAAGAAATGCAAAAAACAAACCAACATACGAAATTGCCTAAAATGTTGCACACTTTCTCAACCAATGACCAAAAGGCAAATCTGAAACATTTAGAGGGTTTGACACTTCAATTTTGGTAGGACCTTCCACTGAGGCAGAATGACAAGAGCAAAAGCTAAGGAAGTGGGAATACTTACATATAATAATGCAGATAATATATGTGACCCGGCACAGCATAATGAGGAATAACCCCACTTTTGAGATTTTGAGATTTTCTAATGATGTGAAAGAGTATACCATTAGCTTTCAAATGATATCAAAATATAATATCCTCTTATACTTAAAAATTCTGAAAATACAAAAAAAAGAGATATTGATTTGTTATCGAATTGTGAAGATACTTTAACTTCGGGCGTTGTTTACTCAAAAAGGGTTTTAGTGGGGTATTCCTCATGTCGTTGTACCGGGTCACATATGCAGTAATTCAATGAGGTTTTGCCCTTGCTCAACGTGATAAATACTGAATATTCAGTGCTTTGCCCGATGCCCGATGAAAAAAAAACAGTTCAGGCAGCTCGGGCGGGATTCGAATCCACGATTCCTGTTTTCTAGTGCAGACGTCTTAACCACTTGACCACCGAGATGGTGGAAGTCCTGAGGTGGATTCAAATATAACTGTATAGCGGCGGGTACCACGTTGCATCAGACGTCTGCACTAGAAAGCAGGAGTCGTGGGTTCGAATCCCACCAGAGCTGCCTAAAAAAAAAACATCAGGCATGGGGCAAAGCGCTGAGCATTCAGTGTTTACCACGTCGAGCCAGGGCAAACCCTCATTGAAAGGAAATACTAACTTACATCGGTCGGAGGTCGAGCTCTCTACAAAGGGCTACCCGTGCAGGCTTTCCGCCCCGTATAAGGCCAAAGAGTGATGCTGTCTTTTTCGGAGAATGGCCGGGCGCAGTCTGCCGGACGGAATGAGCGTCGTGGGATTCTTGGGCGGGATAATTTACCGGCGAAGGGAGGGAGGGCAAGGGGGTGTCGGTGCGGAGTTCCCCCTCAGCTCTGGTCGCTCGACCACGCCGCGTCAGCCGTCACGAACACGCTCCGTGTAACAGGAGCTCCTGCACCAAATCCTATTGCGATAATCCCTACGGAGAGAGCACAGGGAGGTGGAGTGAGAGAGACAGATCTATATAGAGAGAGATGGGGAAGAGAGGGATAGAGGGGGAGGGAGAGAGAGGGGGAGAGGTGGAGAGAGAGGGAGAGAGAGAGAAAGAGAGGGAGGGAGAGAGAGAGAGGGAGAGGTGGAGAGAGAGGGAGAGAGAGAGCAATAGAGAGAGTGGGGGAGAGAGAGGAAGGGAGAGAGAGGGGGAGAGAGAGAGGGAGAGGAAGAGAGAGAAAGAGAGAGAGGGAGAGAGAGAGATAGAGAGAGAGGGAGGGAGAGAGAGAGGGGAGAGAGAGAGAGAGAGAGAGGGAGGGAGAGGGAGAGGGAGAGAGAGAGATAGAGAGAGAGGGAGGGAGAGAGAGAGGGGAGAGAGAGAAAGTGAGAGAGGGAGGGAGAGGGAGAGGGAGAGAGGGAGAGACAGAGAGATCTCTCCTCACTCAGTGCAAATATGCATCCCACTCCCTTCCCTTTTGTCCTTCCTCTGTCACGTGTGTCAGTGAGGGCTTTCCTTCCCCTGACTCATACTGTCTATATTTTTGTCCTTGTCACTTTGCCGTTGAGAAAGGTCCTGCTAGGATAGAAACGTCAGGCCCTATAACTTTGGAGATTTATCGTAATTATGACAACCAATTCAATCTGAGTTATTATCATAATTCTAATGACCGACCTCCTTTCGCTGCTCTATTTCAAAATGTCGTAAATATTTTCTAGCTGAACGACACAATAACTCTTCATCTCCCCTTTGATGAAAATCACCCAGTCATCGAATTATAGGGAGAATGCACAAAATAAAATGATGTCGCTTTTCGCCCGTTTGGCCTTGATCGAGACTGAGTATATAATGACGGGTCCTAACTTGCCCGCAATGTAATTTCCAGATTGGAATTAATTCAAAGCGGCAGTTGCAGAGTGTGGAAAGCCGTTTCCAGATGCGACGTTTTTTTTACGAGTCTTGGCGAACTGGTAAAGGAATGAAAAAGATGTCCCCTTCCCAAAATGGCATGGGCAGATTGGTTAGATACCATTTCGTCGGATGACTTGCAGAAGGGCAGAAGGGCAAAAGAAGGTCACTAACTAGGGTCATTCTCTTTTGAGATACAAAAATGTTGCAAACTGCTTACTGACTAAAATTACCAAAATACAAATCTTAAAATTTAGTGGGCCTGACGTTTCGATCCTAGCAGGACCTTTCTCAAAGGCAGAGTGACAAGGACAAAGCAGATACATGTACACGAAGGAAGAGGGAATATATTGGGCCTGACGTTTCGATCCTAGCAGGACCTTTCTCAAAGGCAGAGTGACAAGGACAAAAGAAGATACATGTATACGAAGGAAGGGGAATATAGTGGGCCTGACGTTTCGATCCTAGCAGGACCTTTCTCAAAGGCAGAGTGACAAGGACAAAACAGATACATGTACACGAAGGAAGAGGGAATATATTGGGCCTGACGTTTCGATCCTAGCAGGACCTTTCTCAAAGGCAGAGTGACAAGGACAAAAGAAGATACATGTACACGAAGGAAGGGGGAATATAGTGGGCCTGACGCTTCGATCCTAGCAGGACCTTTCTCAAAGGCAGAGTGACAAGGACAAAACAGATAGGCCTACATGTACACGAAGGATGAGGGAATATAGTGGGCCTGACGTTTCGATCCTAGCAGGACCTTTCTCAAAGGCAGAGTGACAAGGACAAAGCAGATACATGTACACGAAGGAAGGGGGAAGAGAGTGAATAGGACACGGATTATTTGCCATTTTGTACACGCTCCAATCCTCTCACATTCTGTGTTCAAATATTGCGTCAAGATGAAGTAAAAACTACTTGTAAAATGATATGTGACCCGGCACAGCATAATGAGGAATAACGGTTACCGCCACTTTTGAGATTTTGAGATTTTCTAATGATGTGAAAGAGTATACCATTAGCTTCGAAATGATATCAAAATTATTTCCGTGTGAACTTTGCTTTAAATAGTACAAGGTGACTTCGCTCGTTCATTTGGTACCAGACACAATATAGCAGCACCATTCTAACTCCTCGAAAGTGTCCATTCAAAAAGGCAGGAACTTTACATTTTCATGAAAACAGTACACAAACACTCCCCGGAAATCATCGTTTTTCAACATTTAGAGACGGATTTCGGAAATATCCTTTGGACATAATATCCTCCAATACATCATCTTTCCGAAAATACACAAAACAAACATTTTTATTTTTTTTATCGAATTGAGAAGATACTTTGACTTCAAGCGTTGTTTACCCGAAAAGTGCTAATTGGTGGGATATTCCTCATGTCGCTGCATGTTACATTTACACATGATACTCGCGTATGTGTAAAACGAATGAATTGATGCAATGATTATAATCTCATTTCAGTCTACTGAAAAAAAATTCACCTGTCACTTCAATCGGTTCGAATCCCGTCCGAGCTGCCTGTCTTGTTTTTACAAGCAGGTATTTGGGAAGAGCATTAAGCATGCAGCGCTAATTATTGTCCATCGAGTCGGACAAGCCACTGAATGACATTCGCCTTGTGTCGACGCAAAATCATTTTTTGACCCACGAGTCTAATTGTTGTAAACCTGGTTACAGCAGCTCGGGAATCACACAAAGTGGATTCAGCTTTTTTCAATTGATGAAGTCCTTCTAACAAACAAACAAACCATCTAACAAAACAAGTTTTTCTGTAATTGAAGGAAGTAGAAAGTTATAAAATGTCAAAGTAATATCTTTTGATTTTTTTATTTCTTGCTAGCCCCAACCTCTAACCCTTGCCCCTCAGGTCAGACCAAGTGTAACCGTGGCACCTGCATCGCCGACGGCCGTCTCTAAGGCTTAGCCTCGGGCTTAGGCTTCGATCTTAACATCTTACTCGTTATTGTAAATCACATGCGTCTAAAAACAAGCGTTTGGCCCCAGTTTCTTGGGGAATTATACCATGTAAACCTATCGAGCCAACAAACCTTCAAATTCGGAAACGCTAAACCACGACCTGGATTTTCAGGCTTTGTCAGACGGAGACGAAGCCTGAGCCCGAGCCTAAGCCTTCATTTCGTAAACGGCCCGTGATCACGCTTCGCTTCGCATCAGGCGGCAGGATGAATCGGTCCCATGTTTTCGGCGGCGAAATTAAACGTTTCAACCTTGTATCCAGTCAAAACTAAATGCCACTGAAAACCGCAAAGAATTCCTTTGTTTTCGTCCGACCAGAGTTGCACATATTTTATACGACAGCTGAAGAGAATATTACGGTATTTGACAAGGCGGTGGAGGCTGTTTATGGAACATTACGAACTGCCCAAGGAACGTAAAAAAAATACCGGTAATCGGTCTTTATTCTGAACAACGTAAAGACCGGCGTACACGAGAGCTATCTGCTGAGCAAAAAGTCTCTCGTGGCCGTTAGCTCAGCACGTAGCTCACCGTGTGCGCTGAATTTATGGTGAGATTTCTGCCTCAAGAGGCCGTGAGACCAATATCTATCCAGTTTGATTTTGGCAACCACGTGAATAGGGCGTGCGCTTTCATTGGCCAGTTGCTATGTTTTTTTGCTCAGCACATAGCTTGAAAGTCGCCGCACACGATGAGTTTTCATCCACGAGAGGCGGAAAAATCGAACAGGATACAAATATTGGTCTCACGGCCTCTTGAGGCAGAAATTTCACTAAAAAGTTCAGCGCGCACGGTGAGCTACGTGCTGAGCTAACGACCTCGAGAGAATTTTTGCTCAGCAGATAGGTCTCGTGTGCGGCAGCCTTATTAGTACTGTACCTTACGAGATTTGTCCATGCGGGAACATCAAAACAAAAACTGTTTTGGAACTCGGCAGACATTTACAAGCTAGAAAAAAGCGGCATCCTCTCTGTGGGATTCCTGAGCTGCTGCATGTAGGCAGGTTTACAACCGTTGGTATTTTGCATCTTAATTGAAAGCGATGTGTGATCCCTGGAGACATGCGGCTGTTGATAGTTGACTATTGCTTCTGACTGGCGCCCCCAACCCGGCAAAGACTAGTTGACTATTCATGGGAGGCCCTTCATCTAAGGGCTGGATAGGTCAGATGGTAAGAGCGCTGGTACGCAAAACCAGAGCTCTCGGGTTCAAATCCCGGTCCAGTCAATTTTCTTTGCCGTTTTTTTATCAAATAGACCTTAATCTGTTGAAGAAAATTAATGTAGCATTTTTTTATGACATGTTTTCGTCAAGGAGAATGTATAATTCAATGAGGATCTGCCCTGCTCGACGTGATAAACACTAAGTGCTCATCAGTGCTTTGCCCGATGCCTGATGAAAAAAAAACCCAAATTCAGGCAGCTCGGGTGGGATTCGAACCCGCGACTCCCTGTTTCTAGTGCAAACTTCTTAACCACTGGACCACCGAACTGATCGAGGTCGAGTGGCGGATTCGAATATCATAATCGGTGAGCACCACGTTGCATCATAGATATAACATCATGTTTGCATCGAGGAGAACTCAATGTGGGTTTGCCCTACGATGAATAGTAGTTGAAATAGGCCTACCAGTTTTTGTTTTACAGTAGTTCTTCCTGGATTTCGTTCCTGCTGATGTTATGCATAATTATACTAAAAGAGATATACAAACATTTTGCAAACTGCTTACTGACTAAAATTACTAAAATGCAAATCTTAAAATTTAGTGGGCCTGACGTTTATGCATAAACGTGATTGAATGACAATTTGCCAATTAGACTAAGGGACCGGCAGAATAGCGTCTGCGGAAAGAATGCCGTTACCGAGTGAATATTATAACCTACCCAGAAAGAATGGCACAGAAACTGCTTACCCCTTCCGGGTTCCACTGTGTGCAGACGATACAGGAAATAATCCGGAAGCGCTGTACACAAAAATGCCGGTGCAGAATCCCTGGTGGTACGAAGTTGTGTATTTCCCAAGTTCAGACTTTTTTACGGCGGCGAAATCTCCCTCAAAACTGACTTGGAGATGTGCAAGTGCCCCACCCCCACACCTTTCTTGGTTCCAGTCACAGCTGAATTGCCCCAAAATGGGAACAAACAGGGTCTGTGTTGAAGAGCGGAATGTATCCAGCGTGTAGCAGTCCGTTTTTGTTGATTATTTTCAGTCGTGCACTGAATTTCGAACGTGTAGTACGGACGAAAACTTCTCACACGGAGACTCCATGCACTATTGGGTGGTGGAAGTCACGTCGGTGGTCCTAGGCTGGTTCCCGTCCGCGTATATATATATTTTTTTACACCGCAGCCATTGGTTTTTCGCTGTTCTCGTGCAAATCCGCGCTTGAAAAGAGACCACATGCAGTGCTGCGTTACGAGATCAGTCAGTTGGGACATGCATGGAGGGTTGGGATTTCTTGAGCAGGGGCGGAATGTGACTGGCTGTTGTCGTAGCTGTAGTTTGACAAACACATGTAAGACGTCTTGTAAATTGCAAATTTCTTGCTGGCTGCTGTTAATAATGTTCAGCTGCACTGGGTGATTTTGTAACGCAGGGCTAGTTTCTTTTCAAGCGCGGATTTCCACGAATACAGCGAAAAACCCATGGCTGCGGTGTAAAAAAAAACGGTTCCCGACCCCTATCACGGACATGAATTTTTTGAGAAAAGAGTAAAAGAAATCGTTTACGTCTCACCCCTAGATCTAAACGACTTTTCGGAGCAATGCGTTGTCGAATGCTGCATTTTCGCGAAACAAATGAAGCGGCTTTTCGCTATTTTCTCTAGACTCGGTTGGCGGATTGAGCTGACATTTTCACAGGTGTGTTATTTCATACATATGTTGGATCAGACAACGTATAGGGGCTTAGATGCTATTCTTTGACCTCGACCAATGTTGTGTTATCCCTTTAAGGACGATCGAAAAATACGTTTCGAAAAAAAGAAGAAGAAAAAAACATGTTATTACTAACTTTCTCAATCACATTTCTTTTTTTACTGTTGAGTGTTTGCATTAATTTTCTGTTTTTCGATCATACCAATATTGTATATCATGGACATGACATCTTGTGTATCATGGGCTTTCCACTATTTTCTCGAGACTCGGTTGGCGGATTGAGCTGACATTTTCACAGGTGTGCTGTTTCATGCATATGTTGGATCAGACAACGTATGGATGCTATTCTTTGACCTCGACCAATGTTGTGTTATCCCTTTAAGGACGATCGAAAAATACGTTTCGAAAAAAAAGAAGAAGAAAAAAACATGTTCTTACTAACTTTCTCAATCACATTCTTTTTTTTTTCCTTTTTTACTATTGAGTGTTTGCATTTACCAGTTCGTGAAATCGCCGACGATAATACACGGTGTCTCTGATGGATGTATTTTCGTAGCAGTGACCCTGACAATCTCTCAGAATCCATGTACGACTGCCGGCCCATACGTTATGCGCTGAGAATTTTTTATTTTTAGATTTTAAGGAGACGAAAATGAAATCTGCAGGGATATTCAAAAAAACATGCCATGAGTCTCAAAAAATGGTCTTGATTAGGTTTTTTTGATATTTTTTTTTTTTTTTATGAGAATGATAATTATGTGATGGAAAATTTCTGTCCACGGTGAGTGGGTGCTGAAAGGGTCTCGGCAATCTAGATTAAATCTATTTTTAAAAACTATTTTGCAATGTTGCTAACAATCAAACCGTTTTTTCACAGACGCTTAGGGTGTCTTAAGCTAAAGTGACCGAGACAATGGTTACTTTTCCCATTTTAAGTCCAGTGGAAACGGCCCAGTTAAATTCCCTCTTGGTTACATTAACGAAGCCGAATTGTTACTTCTACCGGCCAACCTCTGCCCAGTAAAAGTGACCAGGTGAGTTTAACCGAGCTGATTAGTCCAGTGGAAACGCACCACTCGGTAAAACGCGACTCGGCGTACATGCACTGTGCACAAATAATTTTTGCCAGCTCGGTTACTTTAACCATCGTCTCGGCTAAATTGACCGACTCAAAAGTCCAAGTGGGAACGACGGTCAAATTTGACCATTGGAAATTTAACCATCGACTCAGTTAAATTTTAGTCCAATGGAAACCCGGCTATAACAAAATAGACCTACAGCACATGCAATACGGGACACCCTTCACTATAAGTATATCTACATGCCATTTTGCGTCTAGAAGATTTTTTTCGACTACAACATGCCCCGGCTCAATTTTCTTGCACCATTTACCGAACCATAAAAATAACGTATTCTTACCTTTAAGTTTTCCACTGCTATATTAAGCGCTAAGCTTCGGGGCTGAATCGAGACAGCATAGTTCTCCCACGTGATGGTGTTTTATTTAGCTTGCGGATCAAAGCAACACTCAAAAACGGCAACTTCAGTCGACGGACCTTTTTTTCTGTGTTTTCTCTCCCAACCGTGCCTCGACGCAACTCGAAGTAAAAACAGATGTGGACACAGCTCCGGGCTTTTTCTGCACACAGAAGAAAGCACTCGTTTAATAGTGGGGACCCGTACAGGATCTAGGATCAGGAACGTTCACCGACGGAAATGCGGCAGCTCTCCGAGTTCGGGTGAGGACATCCCACTGACAGGACGCACAGACAATTAAAGCGCTGATTTGTCGGCGTCCGGGGTTAAGTTGTCACCGACGACAGAGGAGTGCGAGGAGAGGAGAGGAGAGGAGAGGAGAGGAGAGGAGAGGGGAGGAGGGGAGGGGAGGGGAGGGGATGGGGATGGGAGAGGATGGGAGGGGAGGGGAGAGGAGGGGAGAGGAGAGGGAATGGGGAGAGGAGAGGAGGGGAGGGGATGGTAGAGGAGGGGATGGGGAGGGGATGGGGAGAGAGGGAAGAGGAGAGGAGAGGAGGGGATGGGGAGAGGAGAGGAGGGGAGGGGATGGGAGAGGAGGGGATGGGGAGGGGAGGGGATGGGGAGAGAGGGAAGAAAATAGGAGAGGAGGGGATGGGGGAGGGGAGAGGAGAGGAGAGGAGGGGATAGGGGGAGGAGGGGAGGGGATGGGAGAGGAGGGGATGGGGAGGGGAGGGGATGGGGAGAGAGGGAAGAAAATAGGAGAGGAGGGGATGGGGGAGGGGAGAGGAGGGTAGAGGAGAGGAGATGAGGGGTGGGGAGGGGAGAGGACGTTAAAGGAGAGGTTAGAGGAGAGGAGAGGAGAGGAGAGGAGAGGAAGGAGAGGAAGGAGAGCAGAGCAGAGAAGAGCAGAGGAGAACAGAGGAGAGTAGAGGAGAACAGAGGAGAGCAGAGCAGAGGAGAGAGGAGAGGAGAACAGAGGAGAGCAGAGCAGAGGAGAGAGGAGAGGAGAGGAGGTTAGAGGAGAGGATGTTAGAGGAGAGCAGAGCAGAGGAGGAGGGTCCAGACGGACAATTGGCGCCAAACTTCCGTCGTGTCGTCTGCTCCGTTGAGCCAAAGCTCCCTGCCGCGACGAACAAGGCTCGAGCCTCCCGTGTGGATTACCGTCGGGGCGCCGGGACGTACGTTTTACGCGAGGTGATAAGTGCTGGAAGTGGGGAGTCCGCACCCAGGCCCCTCCTCCGTGTCTCAAAGATGTAAGTGGGACTGGACACCGGCCAGTCGTTGATCGCAGTCTCGGCTGGCGTTCAACTGCAAAACGCCTCCCTTTGGCGCGTACGTACGCGTGTGTACTTGTGCGTGTGGCGTCGGTCTGTCGTCTGTTGCGTATAGACTACGTACAATGTACATGCACATGTCCATGTATGATCGTTCGTATCGTTGTAGGCCCGTAGGAGCAAAACCTTAACATTATTGAAGCCACTTCATGTCACGTCAGTGCTTCTCGTCGCTAATGCGCATGCGTGAAGTCCCGGGGATCGTGCAGGCTGCGTATTTTATTTTTCTACATCGCAGCTAATTGGTATTTCGCTGTAGCAGTGCAAATTCTCGGCTTGAAAAGAGACTACATGAAGCGTGTATTATGTTATCGGCGAGTTTGGACTGTGGTGGGACAGAATGTTTTGTTGTTGATAATGGAGGTAATTTCCAACAAAAAATTAGAGATGTCTTGTAAATTGTGTTTTCACGAAAATGAAATCCATCCATGACTCCACCAACCCAACCAAGCAAACCCATCCACCCATCCAATCATCCATCCCTCCACTCATCCATCCATGACCCCAACCACCCATACAATCATCCATCCTGCACTCATCCATCCATGACTCCACAAACCCAACCAAGCAAACCCAACCACCCATCCAATCATCCATCCATGGCCCCAACCAGCCATCCAATCATCCATCCATGGCCCCAACCAGCCATCCAATCATCCATCCATGGCCCCAACCACCCATCCAATCATCCATCCATGGCCCCAACCAGCCATCCAATCATCCATCCCTCCACTCATCCACCCATGACTCCACCAACCCAACCAAGCAAACCCAACCACCCATCCAATCATCCATCCATGGCCCCAACCACCCATCCAATCATCCATCCTCCACTTATCCACCCATGACTCCACCAACCCAACAAACCCAACCACCCATCCAATCATCCATCTATGGCCCCAACCACCCATCCAATCATCCATCCTCCACTCATCCATCCATGACTCCACCAACCAACCAAGCAAACCCAACCACCCATCCAATCATCCATCCATCGCCCCAACCACCCATCCAATCATCCATCCTCCACTCATCCATCCATGACTCCACCAACCCAACCAAGCAAACCCAACCACCCATCCAATCATCCATCCATGACTCCACCAACCCAACCAAGCAAACCCAACCACCCATCCAATCATCCATCCATCCCGTCTAACTTTCATCGCCAACATTGAAGACTGTAACAAAACCATCGACACGAAAACCACATCATTATCATACTGTACATAGTCAATAGCAAGTGGATTTTTAATAATTATGTATCTACAAAACCGTGGCTCCAACGAATCCCACGGAAATAAATAATCCTTAGAAATGACCAAGGATGTGAAGGGACTGAGAAAAATGAAACAAAACAATCATTAGGGAAAGAACGGGTCGTTACTTGTAACAAAGACACTACCAAAAGATCTCGATATAATCACTGAAAAAACCCTGCAAAAGTCACGAAAGAGCGAGATTAACAAAATTTACGATGTATCAAAACTACAAACGGTAGACGGGCATATTGCAGGTTAATTAATTTTTGGTTTGTTGGAGAAAAAAAATCCGACCCCGCGATGAAAAAATCCCCAAAACACCGTTGGAAATGCCCATTAAAAATTGCGAACATTGGTACAGTATTAAGATTCTATACACATCTGTTGACAAAGTGAGACGATATACTGAATATATCGTAAAAATAATATTAATTAAGTGAATAAAAGTACATATAGTCGTGGTTACTTTTTTTTTTCAATCCACTTTCGAAACGAATTTTTGGCTTGTTACAACTCTGAAATAAGTCCATCATAGTATAGCTCAATATTGTCTGTTTATTTGTGCTTAAAAATAACCGTAGACAGCCTTAGTTTATTGTTCTTTCAAACTTAAAGAAAATCTTTGCATGAAGACCAGCATTTGGACATCGATAATCTCAACGAAGAGGGAGACATGACACGCAGTTCGATAAACAAAATGGTGGTTTTGTTCTGAATTTGTTTTCTGAAATCACAGTCGAAATAATACTCGTCCTACATCATGTGTATATTTTATGTACAAAATGTGTTGTCTGTGACTCATGCAAAATGCTTCTCCGTTTTGCTCAATCAGCCACCAAGCCAATTAGACCACTCGCGTGTCAGACCTTAACAAAAAAAGCAATCCATTTCCTTAGCGTTTTAATTTCGAGTTGTCGACGACCTACACCCGCCGTAAATGTTCCCATATCTGAGGCAGAGGGAGGATTAGGTTGACGTGTTATTAATCTTTGTCCTCTGTCTCTCTGTCCGCACTAGAGCACGTGGGAAGACTTAGGGAAATGGAGAGAAAAAACCCGAGGAAATAAATTCTGGGGGATTATTGTTTAACTTGCTGCATGTGGCGCGCCACAGCGCGGAGTGATCCGTTGTGACCATAGAGTTTTATAAATAAACTAGAGTGCGCACTCATCGCGTGACGCGTGCCGACGAGGGGACTGCGACGCCATTACCAAAGAGGTGCAAATGCATGGATCTCTATGGGGCAAACTAATCCCATTTTTTTTTTACAAAAGAAAGTAGGACATTAAAATTCGCCAATCCCTTGAGGTATTGATGGTCTTTCCTTTCATTACTAAAAACCATTTGTCTAACATTTTAGTTTCCAGCATTCTCAACCTTTCGGCTATACCTTTCGCCATTCATATCACGCGCGCTTGCTACTGACATCCGGGCACTTCGAGCTGAAGTTGCCCTCTTTGGTAATGGCGGATGCGCGTCCATGTCGGCACACGTTCATACCGCGCGTTGATAGGGGAATGCGCACTCTAGTTTATTTATAGAGCTCTATGGTCGTGACGCGGTGGTCGTCTCGTCGCGTGGGGACTGCGTCGCGCATGCGCCTGCCCTGGCCGGTGATTGGCCAGCCAGGTCGATATGGCGCACGCGCAGTGCTAGTGACTAGCGGTAGCTTATAAAGTGGTGGAGTGAGATCAGGGCTTTCGGGCGGTGAATCCTTTCAATCCAGCCGAGACGAAAGCATCCTGCTTCCTAACCCTGTAATTTCGAGATTTCAATATGAACTCGACATTCACGGTGCTACTTTTGATATCAATCGAGTAATAATAGACCCTCCAACTCAAACAATTCTTTAAAGGTTAAACTAATTCTTCTGTACACTTTACAAAGACAGTGTGGGGAAAAATTTCGGCTTGAAACTGCCTCAAAGGCGACTAAATTAGTGAACGTCATCAGAAATATAAACCTTTCATTATGTCTTCAATCTTTGTTATAATAGCAAGCAAATTGCACAAAAATTAGTCTGAAAAATTGTACCCAAAATTGACATCTTCCCTTTAGAATAATCAACGAAGACATTGCCATATAAAATCATTATGCGAAATAATTTAATTTAAGTTTAAAGCTTAATTCTGTTAAGCTTTCTTCAAATTATCGCTTGCAGTGTTAAAATCGGCGACAGTTTGCAAAGCGAAAATGCTCCGACATCGCCATAGAAAGTCTATAGAGTTGTGTATTTCAGTTCACGCGGGCCCTTGGCAACAAGCCAACAGAGGGCGCCCTTGCAGACAAAGTCTAATTAGACCTAGTGCGTTAAAACAAGTGAACTGGTGGTCTTCGAACATATCATAATTATACAGAAATACATCTTACGAGCACATACATACATACATACACCAATTGGTAATTCGTTCATTCAGAAGCACTTATGTATAAAAACAAATTGGTTCAAACCATTAGTCATTCTCTGTACACGTACTGTACATACATGACAAAACTTTACAGCTAGTATTCTCTTCGCACAACACTGGATAAAAATCGGACAAAATTAATAGGAAAGTTTTTGATTCGTTCAGTTGATAATTTGGAGTAATACAAGGAGTTAGAGGGGGGGTTATTTGGACTATAAAGGGGCGAGGCAGAAACATCAAATCTGAAACAAACGTGTTCCGTGTCAAAAAATAGATACCTTCTTCCAAAAAATTTCACTAAAATCTTTAAGAACTTTCTCAGCGGCATTTTGGGTAGTGGTACATCAGGAGCTTGTTAGCTAGGCTATTACGGCAATGCATATATGTATTTGTTGCTATGGCAGCAGATTTGGTGCTCAGCGCAGACGAAATGGTTGCTTCGGGCATTTCTCGCGCACGTGGCAGACACGTGCGCATTACCTTAGGCCGTTTTCGAAATGAAGGCTTAGGCTCAGGCTTCGGTCATATTTATCTTACTCGTTACAATATCACAGGCATCTAAAGACGAGCGTTTGGCTACAGTTTCTTGGTGAATACCCTGTACCTATCAAACCAACAAACCTTCAAATCCGGAAACAAACCTACATGTAAGACCTAGATTTTCAGGTTTGGTCAGACGGAGACGAAGCCTGAGCCTAAGCCGTTATTTTGTAAACGGCTTATGATGTACGTTGATGATAGGCCGTTTTCGAAATGAAGGCTTAGGCTCGGGCTTAGGCTTCGGTCTTATTTATCTTACTCGTTACAATATCACAGGCATCTAGAAAAAAGCGTTTGGCCCCAGTTTCTTGGGGAATACCCTGTATCTATCAAGCCAATCAACTTCCAAATTCGTAAGCAAACCACAACCTGGATTTTCAGGTTTTGTCAGACGGAGACGAAGTCTGAGCCCAGGCCTAAGCCTTCATCTCGTAAATGGCCTAGATAGAGACCCCATGTAACCTATGACACTGCTCCGAGAAACACACCCCAAGTCCTGGGATTGGTCCTTCATGTTGTTCCCATGACAACAATGAGGGGGGACCATTCCCATAGACCTTCACACTACAATGCACTCACCGAATAATTGCCAGAATATATAAAACGTAACCAGCCAAATTTGATTGCAGTACATACACTTTGGACTGGTACTCTGCTTTTTTCGCCTTTGCAATGTCCACTGCGCCTTTTCCCGCTTGCTTTTATTTGCTAAATATGCAAATAGTATGCAAATTTGGACCCTGGTTTTGTGTATACCGAGTGTAATATACACAATTGGCCCAGGCACTATTTTCAAAAAGTACAAAATTGTTGATGACAAACAACATTTGACCGAAGTCAGTAATCATTATATAATTTGTTCTCTGAAAAAAAAAGCAGCGTATGTCATTAAAATTAGATATCGGATACAAAAAGATGACCATACAATGTGGTCGGAGGCAGTATATGAGTTTGATCAGTAAGGCCATGGAAAGGCTGCATTGGTTTGTAGATCTTCAAGAATATCTTGAAAGGAGGAGGTACCAACATTAAATATGAGCAGAGTCTTACAGACTCCACCAAATTCTTACATACTCCATCAAATTCTTACAGACTCCATCAAATTCTTATAGACTCTATCAAATTCTTACAGACTCCAACAGGATCTAAACATCTTCCAGATGGGCACAACAGGATCTGAAAGACTGGCGAAATCCGAACAAAAAAAACCAGCTGAATCCTACAAAGTCCTAAAGACTCCATCAGAATCTCAGACACTCCAACAAATGGAAGCAGATTCCAACAGATTTGGCAATGATGTGTAGTTAATTGGAGATAGGGGGGGTATGGGGATGGGTGTGGCAGGGACATTACAGGGCGGGGCAGGGGTGTGGTCAGATGGCTGTTGACACCACCTGACAGTTGAATGGAAGTGAACAAATGTCAACACCTGTGAAACACACTGATGAGGTGTTGTGCTTTGGAGGGAAATGTATGGGTTGGGCGTGGCGGGGCGTGGCAGGGGCAGGGCGTGGTCAGACGGCCGTGCCTGGCCAGAATACCACCGACAGTTGAATAGAAGTCCCTTTTCACTTAAGAGTCAACACATGTGAAACTCACTGACATGGTGGTGTGCTTTGGAGGTTGATGTGTGGGTTGGGCGTGGCAGGGCGTGGTGGGGCGGGGCAGGGCGTGGTCAGACGGCCGTGCCTGGCCAGAATACCACCGACAGATGAAAAGAAGTCCCTTTTCACTTAAGAGTCAACACATGTGAAACTCACTGACGTGGTGGTGTGCTTTGGAGGGTGATGTGTGGGTTGGGCGTGGCAGGGCGTGGTGGGGCGGGGCAGGGCGTGGTCAGACGGCCGTGCCTGGCCAGGAGACCACCGACAGTTGCACCTTGCCCTGCATGTTCTTCAGGGTGCCTACCGCCCTCGTGTGGTTGATGTTCACCAGGGATTCATTGTTCACCTTGAGGATCTGGTCACCGCACCTACACAGGAAAAAAAAATACCACCCCAAAAAATAGAACAAATATGTATAATAAAAAAAAAAGTAGGTTGTTATTGCAAAGCAAAGCCCCCCTAAAAAGAATACACACAAAGATGGATATCAGAATTTTTGTTGTCAGACTCATAGACCATTGAATCACAAAAAACATGGCTACTTTTACACCACCCATTAACAACTGTGTCAAGATAGCTGTGTTTAACTGATGAATATTAACAACTTAAATAAACAAACCACCACCCAAATAATTATTCAAAAATACATAACGAGAAAATCAGCAGGTTGTTATTGCAAAGCAAAGCCAAAAACAAAACACCCACAGCTGGATATCATGCTGTCAGACTCATAGACCAGTGAATCACAAAAAAACATACTTTGACACCACTCATTAACAACTGTGTCAAGATAGCTGTGTTTAACTAATGAATATTTAAAAAAAAAAAAAAAAAAAAACCAAACCACAAATCGTATGAATTTCACTCACTTGAGATGGCCGCTGCGACCGGCCGCTCCATTGGGCACCAGCGTCTTGACGAAGATGGGCTGGTTGCCGTGGGTACAGTCGCAGCCTCCGACCACGGAGAAACCAAGACTGGGCGACGCGTCCTTGTCCATGGTCACTTTGGTCTGCATCTGACAGAACCTGCTCAATGAAAAGTCCCCCAAAATAAAATAAAAAATCCAATCCTAAGAATAGTGTGTTCCTGCTTGTTTTGCATCAATTTTTTTTTTTTTGGGGGGGGGGGGAAATGGCAAAGAAAACTGGATCAGGACTTGAGTCAGAGACCTCTGGTTTTGCGTACCGGTGCTCTTACCATCTGAGCTACCAAGCCCTTAGATGGAGGCCTTCCCAAATAGTCGGGTAGTCTTTGGTTGGTAAGCTGCTCCCCTGAATCATGACTTTTTGCGCTGAAAGCAAATTTGAGCGCTTAAGCCGGTGTATGAAATCGGCCCCTTGCTGACAATATACAGGCAAGCACAGGCGGGAGTCTGGGTACAACACACCGATGCAGAAAACCACGCCAGCCATAGCCGACGGCCAAGCAACTGTGTCACGATCGCCCGCACACCGTGCGCGTCCACTGCACGCCCGCAACCACCGAAAGCACTTTTCTCCACTTTGGACTTTGGTCTTGGAAAAGTCCAAAAATTTACATTTCCTCTCTTGCCAGGGTATCGAGAGTCAGAATTACAATGAAAATCTAAACACCGCTTGACCATGGTTAATAATGAAACTCGGTTTTGCAAAGGAATTTTTTGTAAGGGTTTTAAAAGATAAAAATGGGCAGTTTGAGATACGGTACCTGTTTGACATTAAAATCAAAAAAAAAAAAAAAAATTAATCACAAAAAAATCAAAAAAAAAAAAAAAATCAAGCCATTTCCGGAAATCCTGGAGTTTCCGGAAGTCTTACATCCCCGTGGGTACAATTTGAAATGGGATTTCCGTAAATCCGGAAGTTTCCGGAATTCCTACATCCCCGTGGGTTAAATTTGAAACAGGATGAGGGGGGCGGGGGTCGCCGGGAAACCCAGGAGAGCGCACTCACTGGGGTAGGGTCAGCCAGGTCAGCCAGGAGGGGGAGTAGCGGGTGGAGCCGTCTAGCGCCCTGTCTCCCTCCAGCACCTTCAGCGCGATGGTCTTGGAGTTGGTGTTGGCCTTGAGCATGCTGACTGCGTCCGTGTGCGACAGGTTCCATAGACTGGTGCCGTTGACCGTCAGGATGATGTCTCCCTTCTGCAGGGCGGGCCAGAGAGACGGAGAGACTCGACTGAGAGACGCATTTCAAACAGGCCTTTGTGTCGAGGTCTGCCTCTACCTAAAACCGACTTTTAAGCCGGTGAGTTTTACACTGGTGAGTTCTACATTGTTGAGTTCTACATTTTATACTGGTGAGTTCTACACTGGTGAGTTCTACAGTGGTGAGTTCTACACTGGTGAATTTTACACTGGTGAGTTCTACAGTGGTGAGTTCTACACTGGTGAGTTCTACACTGGTGAGTTCTACAGTGGTGAGTTCTACAGTGGTGAGTTCTACACTGTTGATGTTCTATACTGGTGAGTTCTACACTGGTGAGTTCCATACTGGTGAGTTCTAAACTGGTGAGTTCTACACTGGTGAGTTCTATACTGGTGAGTTCTACAGTGGTGAGTTCTACAGTGGTGAGTTCTACAGTGGTGAGTTCTACCGTGGTGAGTTCTACAGTGGTGAGTTCTACAGTGGTGAGTTTTACAGTGGTGAGTTCTACACTGGTGAGTTCTACACTGGTGAGTTCTACAGTGGTGAGTTCTACATTGTTGAGTTCTACACTGGTGAGTTCTACAGTGGTGAGTTCTACAGTGGTGAGTTCTACACTGGTGAGTTTTACACTGGTGAGTTCTACATTGTTGAGTTCTATACTAGTGAGTTCTACAGTGGTGAGTTATACAGTGGTGAGTTCTACAGTGGTGAGTTCTGCACCGATGAGTTCTACACCGACAAGTTATATACCAGTGAGTTTTATACCAGTGAGTTCTATACCAGTGAGTTCTATACCAGTGAGTTTTAAACCAGTGAGTTTTATACCAGTGAGTTTTATACCAGTGAGTTTTATACCAGTGAGTTCTATACCAGTGAGTTGTATACCAGTGAGTTCTATACCAGTGAGTCCAATCCAATTCTTTTGCAAGTGGGCTGGATATCTTAGGTGGTAAGACCACTGGTTTGTTAAACCTGGGGTCTTGGGTTCAAGTCCCAGTCCAGTCAAAATTTCTTCTTAAAAAAAAAAAAAAAAAAAAAAAATGGGCAGTGTGTGCTCTGCCTGTTGTCAGGAGACTGGATGGGATCTGAGAGTTTACTATTGAGAGGATTGGGGTCACACCATGTATTTATAATCTTTGCAGAGTGCGTGAGGCTCTGAGATGAGCCGCTAGCTCTGCCCATCGTCGGGGGGTTTGGGTCAGGGGGAACATCGCACCTTGAGTTGGCCCTGTCGTCCCACGCAGCCGTCAGCCTGGACGTTGGTGACAAAGACCGGAACGTCCCCCCTGGGTCCCCCTCGGCCTCCGCTAACGCTGATGCCCAATGTTTCCTTGCTGCCCTGCAAATGTGCGAAAATAAAAATATAAAAAAAATCTGAAATTTGCAAGGTATACTATTTGCTATTGCAGGACGATCAGGGATCGGCCGGGAATCGAAACCTGATCCAAAGGATTGAGAGTCAAGTGCTCCACTTACTATCCAACCTTCTTGATTTGAATGGATTTCTCCAACAGTCTGGGCCAGAGTCCAAAAGACTACCGGAAAAATGTGGGTTGTGCATGTACTTCTGGCCTAAGGTGGGAATCAAACCTGGTTCCAAAGGGTTGAGAGACAAGTGCCTCACCCACTAAACCGTGGCCAGCGCTCACATTTTTGACGTGGATGGACTTCTATATTACCAGATTAAGACCTGAGGACTTCAAACTCCAAAATACAAGTTGATCTAAGGTTGGAATCGAACCTGGTTCCAAAGGGTTGAGAGACAAGTGCCTCACCCACTAAACCGCGGCCAGCGCTCACCTTCTTGATGTGGATGGACTTCTCCAGTCGGGGCCTGAGCGCTGAGGACTCCCTAACACTGTATGCGTTGATCTAAGGTTGGAATCGAACCTGGTTCCACAAGGTTGAGAGACAAGTGCCTCACCCACTAAACTGCGGCCAGCGCTCACCTTCTTGATGTGGATGGACTTCTCCAGTCGGGGCCTGAGCGCTGAGGACTCCCTGGAGATGGGGATGGCCTCCTGGGGGAAGTCGTTCAGGAGGGACTGGACGTGGGGCGACTCCTCCTCCGTCAGGTCCGCCGAGGGCTTGGCGTAGCGAACCACTACCAGTTGTATCCTGTCGCCAGCGTCCTGCCAAACACAGATGGCGCCAGACGGTCAATGGTCAATGTCATCGCATACGACTTACAGTACATGTTGGCATGCAAGTCTTATTTCAAGCCCCTATACAACATTGGTCGAGGTCAAAGAATAGCATCTATACGTTGTCTGATCCAACATATGCATGGAATTGCACACCTGTGAAAATTTCAGCTAAATCCGCCAACCGAGTCTGGAGAAAATTGTGAAAACCGCATCATTTGTTTCGCGAAAATGTGCGGTGAACTCCAATGCAGCACTTCTCTTTAGAGAAGGAGTGTGGCTCTGAAAAGAGCCGGTAACTCAGATGAGCCTTGAAGGTTTGCATGGTGGAAATACCAAGTGGAAGGTTTGCGGTGACAACATGTAGCTCTTCTCTTTCAAGAAGTGTGGCTCTGAAAAGAGCCAGTAACTCAGATAAGACTGGAAGGTTTGCACGGTGGAAATACTAAGTGGAAGGTTTGCAGTGACACCATGTAGCACTTCTCTTTTGAGAAGGAGTGTGGCTCTGAAAAGAGCTTGTAACTCAGATAAGACTTGAAGGTTTGCATGGTGGAAATACCAAGTGGAAGGTTTGCGGTGACACCATGTAGCACTTCTCTTTCGAGAAGGAGTGTGGCTCTGAATAGAGCCGGTAACTCAACATTTCGGGGTAGTGTGTGTACTCTGGTCGTCGTTAGCGTGGTTAGTGTGGCTCAGAGAAAGAGCCGGTAACTCCACTAGGTCTCTCGACCGTGCCCTACCTTGATGGACTGGGCAGCTCTGTCAGGCGTGGCCTTGCTCAAGTCTTGACCGTTGACCTCCAAGACCCGGTCTTCCGACTTGAGACGTCTGTCTCTCCAGGCCACACTATCCTCCAACTGAATGACAAAAAAAGAGATTGAAAAAAAGAAAAGAAAAAAATTGACTGGACCAGGACTTGAATCGGAGACCTCTGAATTAATGTACAGTAACAGTGCTCTTCCATCTGAGCTATCCAGCCCTAAGATGGTGGCCTTTCCTAATTGTCAACTAGTCTTTGGCACACCAGTGCTCTTCCATCTGAGCTATCCAGCCCTAAGATGGTGGTCTTCCCCAATAGTCAACTAGTCTTTGGCACACCAGTGCTCTTCCATCTGAGCTATCCAGCCCTTAGATGGTGGCCTTCCCTAATAGTCAACTAGTCTTTGGCACACCAGTGCTCTTCCATCTGAGCTATCCAGCCCTTAGATGGTGGCCTTCCCTAATAGTCAACTAGTCTTTGGCACACCAGTGCTCTTCCATCTGAGCTATCCAGCCATTAGATGGTGGCCTTCCCTAATTGTCAACTAGTCTTTGGCACACCAGTGCTCTTCCATCTGAGCTATCCAGCCCTTAGATGGTGGCCTTCCCTAATACTTAGTCAACTAGTCTTTGGCACACCAGTGCTCTTACCATCTGAGCTATCCAGCCCTTAGATGGTGGCCTTCCCTAATAGTCAACTAGTCTTTGGCACACCAGTGCTCTTACCATCTGAGCTATCCAGCCCTTAGATGGTGGCCTTCCCTAATTGTCAACTAGTCTTTGGCACACCAGCGCTCTTACCATCTGAGCTATCCAGCCCTTAGATGGTGGCCTTCCCAAAATAGTCAATTAGTCTTTGCCGGGGTGGGGGCGCCAGTCAGAAGCAATTCAACCATTAACTGCCGTATATCTCCAGGGATCACACCACCACTTTCATTCAGATGCAAACAACCAATTATTGTAAACCTAGCTACAGCATCTCTCTTCTTTGCCAATGTTCAATCGATCCCAAAGTTCTCAGTCAGTTTTACCTTTGTTTATTTGACTTCAAACAAAAAAGTTCAACAAGGATTGAAAGGTCCTGCAAGGCTCAACTGTCAGGTCATCTGAATTTCATCTAAATGTGTGGACAATTTTCAGCGTGACACTTCTGCCTTTGAGAAAGGTCCTGCTGGGATCAAAACATCAGGCCCTCCCAATTTTTAACAGTTCACTTTTGATCTCAAAATTTAGTGGGCCTGATGTTCCGATCCTAGCAGGACCTTTCTCAGGACCTGACTCTGCCTTTGAGAAAGGTCCTGCTAGGATCAAAACGTCAGGCCCACTAAATTTTGAGATTTGCATTTTGGTAATTTTAGTCAGTAAGCAGTTTCCAACATTTTTGTATATCACTTAAGTTCACTTTTGAGTTAAAAAGTGGGACGTTTCGATCCTAGCCGGAACCTTTCTCAAAGGCCCGGCTAGGATCGAAACGTCAGGACCTCCTAACTTTTAACATTTAGTCAGTAAGCAGTTTGCAACAGTTTTGAATGTAACTGCATTTCACCTTGTGTTAACTTTCAATTGAACATTCTGCACCTTTCACGTACTTACCACTTCAACAACATAGACACCAGGCTCATTTCTGAAAAGGAAAAGAATAGAAAGATGTTTCTACCCTTAGAATATTTCATCATGACCACAAACTGACATGCCCACAAACTCACATGCCCACAAACTGACATGCCCACAAACTGACATACCCACAAACTGACAAACCACAAACTGACAAACCACAAACTGACAAACCACAAACTGACAAACCATAAGACCACAAACTGACAAACCACAAGACACATAACCACAAACCATATTATCAAAACTCAAAAGACTACAAAGCCCAATAGAACTTTGGGTCTTGAGACCCACCCCCCCTTCCTGCGCCCATCAAGGAGCATGTACAAGTACCTCTTGGCAGCAATCTTGATGCCCAGCGGCACCCCGGGCACCTTGTTCAGGGCGATGGCGTGACTCTCGGCCTGACCGCCCGGACTGGTCTCGGCCTTCTCCCTGTAGACGGTCAGACAGACCGGGGAGCGGCAACGGTGGAGGGCCATCCGGGCCACCTGGTGACTGACGTCCTTCAAGTCCACGTCATTCACCTTCAGAGAAGATTTGAAAGGTAGCATGGTGGAAGTGCCAAGTGGAAGGTTAGCATGGTGGAAGTGCCAAGTGGAAGGTTAGCATGGTAGAAGAACCAATTGGAAGGTTTGTGGTGACACCATGTAACACATCTCTTTGGAGAAGGAGTGTGGCTCTGAAAAGGGCCGGTAACTCAGATAAGACTTGAAGGTTTGCATGGTGGAAGTGCCAAGTGGAAGGTTTGCGGAGACACTGTGTAACACATCTCTTTTGAGGAGTGTGGGGCTCTGAAAAGGGGCCGGTAACTCAGACAAGACTTGAAGGTTTACACGGTGGAAGAGCACAAGTGAAGGTTTCCGACACTGACCTGCACTATCTGGTCACCCGCCATGATTCGACCGTCTCTCGCAATGACGCCACCTGCCGTCACTTCTTGAACGATGATGCCAATCTGTAAGACAAAGAGTTTAAGCTAGTACTGTATATTCACAAATCTTTGTCCTTTGCAGAAGGTGTTCCCTACCTTTAGGGAAACTGGTGCCCACGAATTGAGTCTACTGTGCATGGACACATGAGATAGCTGCCAACAAATATGTACAAGATATCTTAAAGGAATACTGGATTTCACGAAGCCTTACGATGCATCGTAAATCCACTTAGGACTGATAACCCATCGTAAGTTGCGATAGGCCGTATGGTTTCTGTGCATCGCTCATCGTCTTGCGATTGATCGTAAGTTACGATGAGTTTGGTGAAATCGACTGCAGAATCTGTTGTCAAAAGCTTGTAAAAAGTGATCAATTTTTACCCCCCAAAAAAGAGGATCGATTCCTCCAAAATAGGAATATTTGCCAGCTATGACATGGCACATCCTTGGGAAAAATAACTCCGCTTCCCGTCGAAGTTGCCACATAAAAAACCAAGCCTCGTGCTTAAGTTTGTTTTTAACTAGCCCACCGGGCTAGTAAATTTAGTTTTTTGCTAGCCCGCAGCAAGTTTTACTAGCCCTGTAAAATTAATATTGAATTTAACACAAGGTTATTAGTTCAAGCAAAACAAATTTAGTTTCTACTTTCTCATCGTCGCCTGTATCTTTTTTTTTTGCGGCCACACCGCAATCTACTTTTTACTCGTCTGCCGGGCTAGCAAAGTGGGTCATTTTACTAGCCCGCAGCTGTTTTCACTAGACAATGACCGTCGGGCTAGTGCTAAAGTCGAGCCCTGAAAAAACACTACTCATACTGAGACCGTTTCTCCACCCGTCTTCCCCATCCCCGCGATCATCTCGCCTGAGCAGCTGTGACTCTAGAGGGCGCCCTCCGCCTTCCACTCACCAGTGGGGTTTCGTTGCCGCCCACTATGCTGATGCCCAGCTCTTCCTCGCGCCTCCGACTGACCTCGATGGTCGTCAGGGTGCCATCTTTGATGGGCACACCCACTGGAACTGCAAAGAGAAGATATACAGTTGGAAAATTACACCTAGTTGCGAAAAAATGTCCAATTCATAAATCTTTTCCCACAAAGCTGAGTTCTTTTTCCAAAACTTAATCAATATTTTTCTAAACTGATTTTTGTTTTTCAAAGCGTGACACATTTCTCACAAGTTTTTTTATTTTTTTCCAAATTGATGAAAGATTTTCTTTTCTCCAAATATGAAAATCTCCCCGTTTTTGTTTTGCAATTTTTTTTCTGTTTTTTTTCATTTTTCTTGACAAATTTTTCCCCAGTGTGAAATAATTATTCCAGAGTGTTAATTTGTTTGTGGTGGACCTGTTGGCCAGATGGCAAGGGTTCTACCCCAGGTGGAAGGTTTGTGGTGACACCATGTTCAGATGGAAGAGCATTGTATGTTAATCAAGAGGTCACGGGTTAAATAAAGGAAATAATATAAAAAAAATGAAAAATAACAAATAACAAATGAAAAAATTAAAAGAATGAATAAAATGAATTAAAAAAAAAAAAAAAAAAAAAATTATAAATGAAAAAAAAAGAAAGGAATAATACAAAATAAATACAAAATAAATACAAAATAAATACAAAATAAATAAAAAATAATAAATAAATAAATAAAAAATAAATAAATAAATAAATACAAAATTAATCAATAAATAAATAAAAAAAGTAATACAAAATGTCAAAATAAATTTAAACAAAAGTAAAAAAATAAAAAATAAATAAACAAATTTTAAAAAAATTAAAAATGAACAAAAATTCACGGCATTTCCAGAAATGCGTAAATTTCTGGAAGTTTTACATCCCTGATAAGTACCTGGTCTGGACCGGTAGGGGCACTCCCACACATGCGTATCCTTGGCTTCCACGGGACCATGCCACGTACATCCCTGGGGCTCGTTGACGCAGTGGGCCGCATTGCCGGGGCAACGGCTGGTCAGGTGGGGCTCCAGGTCGCAGCGGGGCATGGAGGCGCTGCAGTAGCTGGTGTTGGGGCAGACCACCAGCAGGCGATCCAGCATTCTGGTTGGCCAGGGGGGAGAGACAGAAACAGTGTCAAGGAGGCTGAACGCATTTGAGTACAATGTAGCTTTCCCTTTAAGATTCAAAAGATTTGCATAGAACTACCAACCTTGTACAGTACATGTACATGTACCAGTATCATAAAGGAATACTAAGTACTGCTCAAAAAAAGAAGGAATCACAGAGAAAACTGCATGGGTACATGAACATGTACATGTACAGACCTGTATACCTGTACCTGTACATGTACAGGTACAGTTGTACATGTATTTCCATGCCGAAAATCAGAATCAGTGGTCAAGAGCTTGTAAAGAGTGATACATTTAAAAAAAAAAGATAGAGGAATGATTCCTCCCAAATAGGAATGGCTGACAGCTACATGTACATAACATATATACCAATACATTGTAGGCCTATGGGTTTGGCCTGTGTGTTGAGTGGAAACGACCTTCATACAATGTACATGTACATGTATGTGGCATGGCAGATTCCACTATTGATGTACTGTACTGTACTGTACATGTACATGTAAGCTGTACAGTACATGTATACATGTACAGGGAACAGGGGTATGTACATGTACATGTATGTAGGTTGCAAAAACAAAACAAATCACATTTCTGGCAGCGGTGTATACAGTATAGACTGTAGGCCAATACAAATGTACACATGCACATTATTACTGTACATTACATTTACAGGTGGTACTGTACATGTTCAATATATTATACAGTACATGGGTACATGTAGAGTACTACAGTGTACATGTACAGTGTACATGTACATGTATGTACGGGTACCATACATGTAGATCTGTAATGTACATTTCATGCATCACAGTGTGTAAGCAGCAATGTACAATGTACATGTTTGTAAATTATGTACAATGTGTACAAATTTGTAATGACTAATGACACTGACATCTACTGAACAAGTACAGTGTACATGTATACATGTACATGTGTAACATTCTAATGTGTATGGTATTGCCATTTGGCATTTACACAGGTGCAGTACATTATGATGCAATGTCCATAAATGTGATGCATAGTGTAGGCCCTACATGTACAACTGTACACAGTGAGTCTCTTTCAGTCTTTGCTCTAAGGACAAATAATACAAATGTACTGTACAGTACCTTCGTCATGCATACATGTGTACAATACACCTAAGTATTTGTACACATATTGAGCACAATGAAGACAATTTTATGCAGTTGAAATCTCAGCAATCCAGGGCAGTGTATAAAAAAATATGATAATGAGAACTGTACACAAAAATGTACAATGTACACATGTACTGTATACTCATGTAAACATACCTGTACTGCACAGTGTACAGTACAGGTCTATGTACATGCACATTGTACATGTAGTCATGTACTGTACTGGGGGTACATCTACAGTACTACTGTGTACATGTACTGGTACATGTACATGTACATGTACATGTACATTGTACAGTAAACAAATAAGGCCTACAATGTACATGTACACATGTACAGTGTACATGTACATGTACATGTACATTAAGATCAAGAACATGGAAAATGCTGAGCACACGCCATGCAGTCAGTGTACATCCATTTTAGGAATTCTTTCCCGAAATCCCCCAATTGAAACGCTCTGATTCAGACATAGCCTGCTCTCAGGTTACCAAGAACCTGGCATAGTGTGTTTCCAGCTGGGTCCCACTAGCCTGCCAGCAGCTTAGAATTTTTGTATTTTCATCTGAAACCCCTGGAGGGGAGAGATTTCTGGAGGAGATAAGAATATTAACTAATCTGGATTACAAATTCCTCTTTGTTTTGATCCTGCGTTGTTTCATTTTTGATGCTATTCTCTATGCTATGGTCTGCTCCCTTTGTCCCTCGCCCTCCCTGTGTCTGTCTCTCCCTCTCTCTAACTGTCTCTCCACTCTCTCTGTCTCTCTCCCCTCTGTCTTCCCTCTCTCTAACTGTCTCTCCCCTCTCTCTCTCTCCTCTCTCTCTGTCTCTCCCCTCTCTCTGTCTCCCCCTCTCTGTCTCTCCCCCTCTCTCTCAGCCCCTCTCTCTCTCTCTTTCTTTTTCCCCCTCTCTCTCCCTCTCTCGAACTGTCTCTCCCTCTCTGTCTCACCCTCTCTCTCTCTCTCTCTCTCTCTCTCTCTCTCTCTTTCTCCCCCTCTCTCTCCTCCCCTCTCTCTCTACCTCTCTCTTCCCCCCTCTCTCTCTCTCTCTTTCTCCTCTCTCTCTTCCCCTCTGTCTCTCCCTCTCTCTTTCTCTCCCCTCACCCTCTCTCTCTCCCCTCTCCCTCTCTTTCTCCCCTCCCCCTCTCCCTCCCCCTCCCTCTTCCCTCCTCTCTCTCTTTCTCCCCCCCTCTCTCTCTCTCTCTCTCTTTCTCCCCCTCTCTCTCTCCCTCTCTCTTCCCCTCTCTCTCTCTTCCCCCCCTCTCTCTCTCTTTCTCCCCCTCTCTCTCTCTCCCTCTCTCTTCCCCCCTCTCTCTCTTTCTCCTCTCTCTCCCTCTTCCCCTCTGTCTCCCCCCCCTCTGTCTCTCCCTCTCTCTTTCTCTCTCTTCCCCCTCTCTCCCTCCCCTCTCCCTCTCTCTCTCTCTTTCTCCCCCCTCTCTCTCTATATCTTCCCTCTCTCTCCCCCTCTCCCTCCCTCTCTTTCTATCCCCCCACCTCTCTCTCCCTCACTTTACCCCTATATCTGGACCTCACTCTCTCCCTCTGTCTGTCTCTTTCCCTCCCCCAATCACCTCACCACACCCACTCTCCAGCTCTCTCTCTCTCTCTCTCAGTTCATGCGGTGTGGTAATTGAGTTTGAGCATGTCTGCAGCAGGGCGGCAATCTAATTACGCCGTTCCTGGATCGGCGCGTGACGGCTCCAGGGGGTGTCTCCGTCCCCTCCGCGATCCGATCCGATCAGACGGCCGCGAAACGCTGACCGAGAAAAGGGCTCCCCCGGGCTCTCGTTAAGATCCCGTCGTTTTCTTTCTAAGACGTGGCGCATGGCGTTTCCCCCACAATCCCCTCCCCTCCATGTTCCGGGGTTCCGGTAGAATTCCTGCCCATTTCAACTCACCCTCCCCAGGTATAATTTGGTTCAGATGCCTGTGCTCTTGCACGTGTCATGTATAATCTAAATGTACATTACACGTGTACAAGTATACATTTGTGTAAGGTACACGCACATGTGTATGAACCAAATAATACAGTACTGTACTGTGTCACATGAGCTACTGTACATGTACATGTACCTGCATACAGTACATGTACATGTAGCTACTGTAGACTGCTAGGGGCTAATATTGTCAGCCCTGTACATGTACATGCACATGTACAGTACAGTACACGTGTACAGTGTACCGGGGTACAAAGTACACACCATGTATGTACTTTAGTTCACACATGTACTGTACCAGTACATGTACATGTACACATACAACCTTGGGTACTGTATGTTTACAGTACATGTACAGTGTACATGTACATGTACAATGTACAATAATTATGCATACATGTACATGTACATACACACACTGTACATGTACAATGTATTGTACACATGCATGACACGTTCATACACAATGTACCTGTACATGTAGTAAGTTGTATACATGTACTGATGTATGTAAAACAGATGGCTGTCATGAAATGAACACATAAAGTCCAACGTGTAACATTTTGGTGTCCCCACTTGCATACATGTACATGTACATGTAGATGAAACCTTTCAGCTTTTCTACAATACATACCGTAAAACTGTAAATAATCACAAATATGTGATGTACATGTACATGTACATGTACATGTATGTACATGTACATGTGTAATATACCGTTACATGAAAACTGTTATTATTTTGGTCTTTAACATACATGTATGCACATGTATACACTGTACATGTATACACAGGTAAGTAAATTCTAGCAGCATCCAAAATGAGGAGGGACTGATATTTCCATCCTACACATGTACATGTACATGTACATGTACATATATGTACATGTAGCAGGAGCTTTCTCGAAGGCAGAATGACACCTGGGACAAAAGCAAACTGGTACGAGGGAGAGCGCAAGGGACACAGATGACAAAGGACAAAGAGGATAGCTGGTACATGTACATGTACATGTAGGGTGGGGTGAGGTCAGATGGAAGGGCAGGGCAGGCTAGGGTGGAGATTAAGTAACATTTATAGCATAAGTCAAACAAAATCCCAGGGCGTGACTTGTCGGTCCCAGAAAGACCTTTCTCAGCCGGCAGAACCCGAGAAAACAGTTTCAATATTTCTTGGCGCATATTGTATTACATGTACACGATCTACATCGACTTCATGTACATTATATCTAGTATTACACACACTTTGTATGGCTTCATTTCGCCCCGGCCTTTGTTCACCTGTGTAAATGGACACGCAGTAAGAATCCATCTTTGATGAGGGGGTGAACGCACTGGGAGTGACTTGGCTTCGGGTCCGTTGGGAGAAACGTGATAGCCAAGCTGTCTGCCTGAGCACTGGCAGAGTGCATCTGCTTTACATTGTGTGTTGTACACTGTACCGGTACTTGGCTGAGGTGATGGAACCAGGGAATAGATGGGAGCCATTTCAATTCTTGAGCACACATCAGCGGACATGTCAGAGACCATCTACAGGGTGGTTCACCTTGTCCCATCCCCTCTCGCCCACCCACCCCCCCAAAAAAAATTGAGCAAGCATCACCGGACATATGGCAGAGACTGGAGCATCTTCACTTTGTCCAATCGTCTCTCACCAATACTGCACATGCCGGCACAGTACAATGTACGTACATGTACACTGCCCCTCAAAAATTGGCAATAGATACATGTATGTACCACTAAAGAGACAGGTATGATTTGTAAACACATTATCTATGATTTACCGGTAATTGGGTGAAAAAACACGAAGCAGATTTGTGTGTGGGTGCGCTATAACTTTTTGGGGGCAGTGTACATGTACATGTACATGTACATCATGTACATGTACAGTGTACTGTAAAAAAGTGTAGATGTACATGTACATGTACGTACAATGTACATGTACAGTACATGTACATCTATGTACAAAATGTACATGTACATGTACATGTACATGTAGGCCTACCGGTACATTATACCGGTACATGTACATGTACATGTACATGTACCGGTACTGTACTCTACAGTCTGACAGTACTTTACATACATGTACACTGTATCAGGTTCAAGTCCCTGTTGTGTCAATTTCTCTTTGTTATTACATTTACAGTAGGCCCTATGATTACCGTAAGTAAAATTGTTTCATATTTTCTCTGTTGTATACTGCACGCAGCACATGTACCGTATACATGTACATGTACGTACACATGTACAGTACGTACATGTACATGTGTATCAGTTACGTACACGTATAAACAGACCTGTACAAGTACCGGGTAATCTGACATGCCAAGTTCTGCAATCTGCATGCATTCAGTTTCAATAGGCATACATGAACATGTAAAGTGACTGTGTTCTGTGTCTTTGTCATGAACGTCTGATCCTGCAACTGGGGCTTGTACATGTACCATTGTACTAACTAGGGCAGTGCTGCAAACATGGAGGCTCTACTTGTTTATTTGCATTGCTACACTAATACCCTGGAGAATGTCTGAATTGACCAACCCACCCCCTTTAGAAAAAAGGTGCCTGCATGAATCTAGCGCACTCTACCTGAAAATATGACATTGAGAACGGAAAACTAACATTCCTGTGAATTGTATAAATTGATGTCATGTGTACAGGTACCATAAAATATGTGTTCATGTTTGCTTCAAAGTGTATAAATAATGTGTTTATATCTGTACATCATGTCCAACTGTACTCACTGTACAACAATATGTGCACAGTACGTGAACGTGCAAAAAATACACTTCAATTAATTAATGTATTGCTGTACCGTACACGTACATGTATGTCATGTTACATGATACATGTACATCTGTACACGTACGTGTACATTGTATATGTACACGTACTGTACACGTACAATGTTGTACAGTACAGCTACACTGCTACATGTACAGACAGGCTGGGTTTATTCTCCTGGCTTTTCGAGGGTCTGAACTGGCAACTGATATTTTGCAAATTGAGTGCTTTATTGTGGCAACTGTTGGGCCCCTTAAGCCCTGAAATGAGAGAGAAGATAACAAAATGGACTTGACATTTCAACAATCAAATTATCGACCCAACTTTCCTCCAAATAGGCTGGCATCCGGTTGGGACCAGGTCAGTGGTCTAGGGACAATGCCAAAAAGTAGTATTTAACCCCAAAATGACAGTCCTCTCACTCTCCAAAAACAACCACAGACCCTAGTGGGTACCAGTGACCTCCATCAGAGATCCAGGGAAGGGGAAGTGGGGACCAGCTTATTTTTGGATTTTTTTTTTTTATAAATAGCGATTACGGTCATGGTACAGTAACATCATCGGAAAGGATGTGGTTTTTGTGGCGGTTAAAAAAAAATTAAAACAAAAATCAAATCTGTCTGGATCAGGAAATGAGAAAGCAAAGGGTTTGGTTTCGATCGGAATGACTGAACAGTGATGATGACAATTTCGCTTTCCCTACAGTTCTGTATAGTACTACCCTAACCCTCGCACGTACACAACAAACTTCCTATTTTGATATTAAATAGTCAAGAAGACTTATTGTCATTCATTTTCATGAGTCATTCATGTGCAATATCTACATAGGTTCCATCAAGGGATGCCTCAACCCATACAGGTGTAACTTCCAGTGTGCAATATCAACTACATGTACATGTACACTGATGTACATGTAAGAAATTCAAACATACTGTACAAAAATATACATGTACAGTACGTACATATACATGTACATACACATGTACATGTACAAAAATGTACAGTATGTGCTACACATATGTACATGTAGTACATTCGTACACCGTATAGGCCTACCTGTGTACAGTAGTCAGTGGGCCTATTCAAGTGTTATTTTTTACTACTTTTTTTATAGGCCCTATTCTTTTTTAAGCAAGATCGCCCAAACCAAGGCTGAATTTAAGCCACTCAAGGTTAAGGGCAACCTGTAGACTTATGACAGTATGAGCAGAAGATAGAGAGGGAGTCAAGAAGGCCGGAGATAGGAATTAACATTCCTTTTAAAAATGGCAAGATCGGGGGGGGGGGGGGGGGGGTGGGGGGCAGGGGGAGAGCAAGAACCAGGAAGGGAATTCCAGGTCGAGGCAGAACAATGTAGACCTGTACAAACACAGCCCAATACCTTACAGACCTGTACTGTACACTGTACACTGTACACGAAAGCCTTTGAGAAAGGTCCTGCTAGGATTTAATGCACTTTGTCAACAGTTCAAATAAAATTCACAAGGGCTGTAATTTATACAAAATTATCTTTATTCCACTGTATTAAAATTCGTTTAATTTTTCTTGCATTTAATATCATCGGTATATATTTTTACCTCTGAAAATAATGCACACATGACACAGCAATTTAGCCCCTGGACTACAAATGCATCAATTGCGTTGTCATCCCACCAAAGCTGAATTTTATTTCAAGCAGGCAATCGGGCAAAGCACCCGGCACTCAGCGCTTATTACTCTACGAGTTGAAATCGACCGCAGGAAATGCAGGTTCGTATCCCGCCCGAGCTGCCAGTACCTTTTTTTTTCTTCAGCAGGCAGTCAGGCAAATCACCGAACACACAGTCAGAGAGTGCCTGATTTACACACGTCGAGCAGGAAAAAAGAAAAAAAAACTCCTCAAATTTCATGGCAGATGTTGCTGTGAAATTTGCTTCGTGATTGTAAAGCAGCCTGGGACTAATGATCATGCAGCCAGCCATGACAGCAATGCTGTCCTGATCAGCGCAATACGCAGTTGAGCTGGGGGTTTGACTTTCTGCAAGCTCCTGTGCACAACGATCAATGGATTAACCCCTCCCACAATATTAATACATGTACACTCAGGCCTACACTGTGCATAATACATGCAAGTGTGCATATTCACTGAGATTGAGTGAGATCCTAAATTTATGTAACATGATTTAGAGTAGCGGCTAGTTAAACATGTACTAGTACGTACATGTGTACCTGTACTAGTACATGTACATGTACATGTACATCTCAGGCACCATGGCCTTTTTTTCCCCCCATCAGTCAGATTGGTGTCAGAGAAGAAATCAATACTGCAAACACCAGCTGTCTCAAAAACCATGCACATGCATGTACATGCATGTACATGTACATGTACATGTACATGTACATGTACAGTGAACACGTACATGTACATGTACACATACATGTATGTAGATGTACGTACGTGTACTATGTACTGTACAAATGTACTGTACATGTACAATGTACAGCATATAAAGTTATGTACACTGAATCCTTAACAATACAAAATGTACATCATGTGCATACATGTACTGTACATGCGGGTGTATCATACAGTGTGTACATACTGTACTATGCATGTAAAGAGGCCTAACAATATTGTACCATACATGTACATGTACATGTGCATGTACAGTATGCAAGTGATCAAATGTACATTACACGTGTACAGGTACAAATGTACAATGTACATGTACATGTACTGTACACTGTATTCTATAAAATTTGACATTTTATTTACAACAAATTCTTATACAAGTGTACGTGTACATGTATGTACAGTATGCTTTTGTACAGTACCTACACTTCATGTATAACATGTTGTACTATGTAGTATGTACATACTGTACCCCTTTACTTTCAGTCAGTACTATGCAAACAACTAATTGTCATAAACCTGGCAACAGCAGCTTGTGGATCACACAAAGTGGATGCAAATTTTTCAATATAGGCCTTTAGTCAAACAAATTATGTACACATTGTCTGCGCTGTAGACTAATACACTAGTTCTGGACTTCTGGTAACACCCTAGAATACAATCCGTGACTATTGGCAAATCAAGCTAATGTACATTGTAGCACATCAACAACGGTACTGTACATGTACATTGTACGTCAATTCACAGCTAGAGAGCTCTCTAATTATCGGTCGTCATTCCAGATTCACAAAATTCCAGCTCCCCCGGGGAAACTCTACTGATTGTATTCTACCGGGTACTGTACATGTACACGCGTACATGTACGTACATGTACATGTACATGTACTGTACATGTATGTAGGCCTACAAGTACATGTACACATGTGTCTTTAGTATTGGTATTGATTTACTGGTACACTATTCGTAGCAGTTCAAGAGCACTGTACCAATTACCAAGTAAGTTAATTAAACATTGCCGGTCCAAAGATCTATTTCAATGTACATGAATGTAAATTTCAAACTTTTCCACTTTGCCGACCGAACCAAAACACTAGACTCCACTATAAGTGTCAGACTGTCCATATATTTGTACACGTTTCTCCCCTTGCGCCCCGTAAACTTTGTATGGACAATGCAGTGCAACAACAACAGAACAGCGCCGCAAACCTACCAGTACCAGCCCAACCTTTTGGGTTTCCAGCCCAACCTTTCAGGTTTCCGTTTCAATTCCCCAATCCCCTCCCCTCCCCCCCCATCCTCCGCATAATTGGCTCCCAATCGCATTTCATGCTGCAAAGCCCTTTTTTAACACCACTCCACCATGGTGACTCATTTGGGAGATGCCGGGAGTTCACAGCCCAATCTCACTCTCTGCCTCTCTCTATTTGTCATTCTCCACCCCTCTGTTTCTATTATGTAGGGGCCTGTACATGTACATGTACATGTACAGTACACAGAGTACAGTACTGTATATGTCTCTCTCTCTCTCTGCCTCTTGATCTCTCTGCCTCTGTCTCTCTGTTTCTGTCTCACTCTGCCTCTCTGTTTCTGTCGCACTCTGCCACTCTGCCTCTCTATCCCCTCTTTCTGCCTCTCTCCACCTCTTTCTACCTCTCTGTTTCTCTCCCTCTGCCTATCTCTGTCCTTCTCTCTGCCTCACAATCTCCCTCTGTCTCTCCCCCACTCTATCTCTGTATACCCCTCTGTCTGCCTCTCTCCACCTCTTTCTACCTCTCTGTTTCTCTCCCTCTGCCTATCCCTGTCCTTCTCTCTGTCTCACAATCTCCCTCTGTCTCTCCCCCACTCTATCTCTGTATACCCCTCTGTCTGCCTCTCTCCACCTCTTTCTACCTCTCTGTTTCTCTCCCTCTGCCTATCCCTGTCCTTCTCTCTGCCTCACAATCTCCCTCTGTCTCTCCCCCACTCTATCTCTGTATACCCCTCTGTCTGCCTCTCTCCACCTCTTTCTACCTCTCTGTTTCTCTCCCTCTGCCTATCCCTGTCCTTCTCTCTGCCTCACAATCTCCCTCTGTCTCTCCCCCACTCTATGTCTGTATACCCCTCTGTCTGCCTCTCTCCACCTCTTTCTACCTCTATGTTTCTCTCCCTCTGCCTATCTCTGTCCTTCTCTCTGCCTCACAATCTCCCTCTGTCTCTCCCCCACTCTATCTCTGTATACCCCTCTGTCTGCCTCTCTCCACCTCTTTCTACCTCTCTGTTTCTCTCCCTCTGCCTATCTCTGTCCTTCTCTCTGTCTCACAATCTCCCTCTGTCTCTCCCCCACTCTATCTCTCTGTACCCCTCTGTCTGCCTCTCTCCACCTCTTTCTACCTCTCTGTTTCTCTCCCTCTGCCTATCTCTGTCCTTCTCTCTGCCTCACAATCTCCCTCTGTCTCTCCCCCACTCTATCTCTCTGTACCCCTCTGTCTGCCACTCTCCACCTCTTTCTACCTCTCTGTTTCTCTCCCTCTGCCTATCTCTGTCCTTCTCTCTGTCTCACAATCTCCCTAGCTGTCTCTCCCCACTCTATCTCTCTGTACCCCTCTGTCTGCCTCTCTCCACCTCTTTCTACCTCTCTGTTTCTCTCCCTCTGCCTATCTCTGTCCTTCTCTCTGTCTCACAATCTCCCTAGCTGTCTCTCCCCCACTCTATCTCTCTGTACCCCTCTGTCTGCCTCTCTATCTCTTTCTGCCTCTCTCTGCTCCTCTCTCTCTCTACCCTTTTTTCCGCCTCTCCCCACCTCTTCCTCTCTGTGTCTATCTCTCTGCCTCTTCCCCACTCTCCCAGCCTTTCTCTCTGCACCTCTTTCTCTCTCTGTCTATCTCCAGATGTCTCTCTCTGTCTCTCTATCTCTGTCTCTCTCTTTCTCTCTCTATCTCGGTCTCTCTCTCTATCTCTCTGCCTCTCTCTGCCTCTCTCTTTATTTGTCTCTCTATACATCTCGCTCTGCCTCTCTGTCTCTCTCTGCCTCTCTCTTTCTCTGTCTCACTCTTTCTCTGTCTCACTCTTTCTCTGTCTCTCTCTATCTCTGTCCTCTCTCTATCTCTCTGCCTCTCTCTTTCTTTGTCTCTTATATCTCTCTGCCTCTCTGTCTCTCTCTGTCTCTCTCTATCTCCAGTTTCTTTATCTCTATGTCTCTGCCTCTCTCTTTCTTTGTCTCTCTATATCTCTCTCTGCCTCTGTCTCTCTCTGTCTCTGTCTCTCTCTTTCTCTGTCTCTCTCTATCTACTGTATGTCTCTCTCTGCCTCTCTGCCTCCCTCTATTCTGCCTAGATCTCTCTCTATCTCTGTCTCTCTCTGCCCCTCTCTATCTCTGTCTCTCTCTGCCCCTCTCTATCTCTGTCTCTCTCTGCCTGAGCTCTCTATCGCTCTGTCTCTCTCTGACTCTCTCTGTCTCTCCCCACCTTTCACTATCTCTCTCTAAGTCACTAAATCGTGTTATTTTTACATCCAGTATTTGCATCCACGGCGCTGCTAAGAAAAACACCCATTTGCACCGTGCAGACAACTGGGAATTCAGTGGAGTTATCTTAGCATCGCCACTGCGCACTATGGGTGGAATAACACCAGGGTCCTTGGGAAAATGTTTACCCACACGGCTTGGCTGGGATGAGGGGGAGGACGCTGCTAATGGAATTGATCTGGGAATGACTGGCTAGTGCTCTAGAGGGTCACGACAAGGGTGTATGGTAGACAGGGCAGAGTGGTCTAGCGCAATACCCGTGGGTCTGTACCACCACCATTCCATTGTGCATTAATGTGGTATAACATGGTTATAAGGACCACTCAGTGACTGACAGTGACAGCGGGTGGTACAAAAACTCCTCTCAGGAATGAATGATGTACTGATGTGGTAATGTACTGTACATGTACAGACCACTGTACAGTAATGTGCCGGTATGTGTAGCCCCCCTACTGTACAATGTGCATGCATGCCTTCAAATTAGCAGACGACAACACATACATGTGTGTGTGTGTAGATTTCCTTTGCATTCCAGACTGGGAAGTAATTCAAGCATGCACGAAGTGAATCGTTTTTTGCTTACACATGTGTGAGTTTACATAGCAAGGAATTTTTCCTTCCGTGAACGCCGATTCTATGCATACGTAGATTTCCCTTTAATTTACAGTTTGTAGATGGTCATGAAAGAATCCTCATGTTGAATCTAATACAGTCGGGGATGCTGTATACATACTTAAATTTGAGAAATTTTCACTCAAACATCGACAAATAGTTAATTACTCGCAAGTAATAAACTCGGATAGGCCTACCGGTGCAACATGATGTTTGTCATTGAAGTAAAAAAAAAAAATACAATATTTCTTACACTATAGAACGGTGCGTAAACCATGACCTTCTCTTGCATTTTTCTTCTTTCTCAGATTTTTCCATTTGAGCTAGAATACCTTCCAATCCAAGGTAGTAAATATTGTTTTGGGGGGATGGTTCAACACACAAACTGTGGCAATCTTTTGACCTTTACCAATGTTGAAAGCCTATAGGCAAAAAGAGATTAAAAATGGCCGCCATTTTTTCCTGAAAGCCCTTTGAGAATTAATTCCTTCATAGAAATATACATGTATGTAGCTCAGTATGTAAGCTTTAGAATGGTATGTACACAACATTGTGATTTATAAGGTTTCTGACAAGAAAAGTGGAAGTGTGAAGACAAAATCACAGCACATGCACAACTCCCAAAAATGGGCCTGAGTTTAAAGGGATAACACAACATTGGTTGAGGTCAATGCAAAGCATCCATTCGTTGTCTGATCCAACATATGCATGAAATAGCACAAAGTGATGCTGCAAACTGCTTACTGACTAAAATTACCAAAATGAAAATCTCAAAATTGAGTGGGCCTGATGTTTCGATCCTAGCAGGACCTTTCTCTCCCCCTCTTCTCACTAATCCCTACCCTACTCCTTGCCTTTCCCTTTGGTCTCGCTCTACTAGCTTTCCTCTTTGTCCTTTGTTTCTCATCTGTGTCATATTCACTCTCTTCCTCCTTCCTTCTTGTACATGTATCTGTTTTGTCCATGTCACTTTGCCTTTGAGAAAGGTCCTGCTAGGATCGAAACGTCAGGCCCACTAGATTTTAAGAGAGACAGGAAATACTGATTTTTTGCCATTTTGGCCATAAATATGCAACCCATACTAACAATATAATTAGATTTTATGTGAGATGTCGCGACAACAACTCCAATCACATACTGAAATAGGAAACGCCTACCCAAAAAATTGCTGATTTTTATGTGATAGTCACTTGGGGAAGTGCTGAGAAAGGTCCTGCTAGGATCGAAACATGGCCCACTATATTTCCCCTTCCTCCGTGTACATGTATCTGTTCTGTCCTTGTCACTCTGCCTTTGAGAAAGGTCCTGCTAGGATCGAAACGTCAGGCCCACTAAATTCTGAGATTGGCCTTTTAAAAATGCCAATTAGGGTCAATACACAAACTGTGGCAATCGTTTGACCAAATACCAATGTTGTAGGCATATCTTCTAAATTATCTAAGGGCCTTTTAAAATGAAAATGTTGCAAACTGCTTTCTGACTAAAATTACCAAAATGCAAATCTCAAATTTTAGTGGGCCTGACGTTTCGATCCTAGCAGGACCTTTCCCTCTGCCTTTGAGAAAGGTCCTGTTAGGCCTTTTAAAATACGCAGTGGCTGTTGTTACGGCAGTCGTCCGTTTGGTTCCCTGACTTCACAGTATTTGTCAGGATGTTTAGCTCTTGGAACCTGACTATCAGCTAATAGACTGGTTCAACCAGCCTGCAATGCTGACGAAATACAATCAAGTCAGGGAACCACACGGACGACTGCCGTAACAACAGCCACTGCGTTTAAAATAATATACATAAATGTTGCAAACTGCTTACTGACTCACGAAATCACCAAAATGCAAATCTCAAAATTTAGTGGGCCTGACGTTTCGATCCTAACAGGACCTTTCCCTTTGCCTTTGAGAAAGGTCCTGTTAGGCCTTTTAAAATAATATACATAATGTTGCAAACTGCTTACTGACTAAAATCACCAAAATGCAAATCTCAAAATTTAGTGGGCCTGACGTTTCGATCCTAGCAGGACCTTTCCCTCGAAACGTCAGGCACACAAAATTTTCTGATTGGCCTTTTAAAAATGCCGATTCTTGCCCGTTAGGCCTACCGTTTGATGATGAAGCTGGACGGCCGACAGTCCTGAGGTGTGAGTGGCTTGCGGTCCACGGGGCACATCTTGTGCAGGCGCACCGTGCTGCGGATGCAGCGGGCGCAGAAGGTGTGGCCGCAGACGGTGTCTGTGGGGCTGACCAGCGGCTGCAGGCAAATGTGGCAGGTCAGCTCCTCGTCCACGCTCTCGCAGTAGTCGTACAGGTGGTTGCCGCGCGTCTCGTGCAGCTGACCGCAGGTGCGACACAGCACCTCCGGCCTGGCGGCGCGCTGGCGCCCACTCATCGCTGGGAACCGGTCGGTCAGTCGGGGGATCGTGGGGTCAGTCTCTTGACCTCTCACTTTCCACTCTTGGTTTTGAGGGGTCGGTGGAGTGGGGGGGGGGGGGGTATGGGAGGGAGGGACGATGGGCAGGGCTGGCTGCCTGGTTGAGGTGTCAGGTTACAGTCCACTGGGAGACAGCACTGCATAGTACAAAGAAAACATTCAACAATAATCTGTTTAAGGGATAACACAACATTGGCCGATCGAGGTCAAAGATTAGCGTCCATACGTTGTCTGATCCAACATATAATGCATGAAATAGCACACCTGTGAAAATTTCAGCTCAATCCGCCGACTGAGTCTATTACTAGGCCTACTGTGCGTGCGTGTACACATGTACCAAAACTGCAACAGGGGACCAGACCTGCAGTTGCGGAGCTGCCGTTTGAATCAAGATTGTGACTGAACTGGGATGTTTTTGCCCATTTTTTGTGCATGGAAATCGACACATTTTCGGAGGGAGGACCCCACAGTTCTGGGGGTACCCTTGTAAAATTGTACTTTGTAGGCCTACACTACACAGTACAGTGTTAAGTGTATGAGTGTACTGACTCACTGCTGTTAATGTGTTACTGTTAACAATATACAACAGAACTCCGAAGTAAACTGTAAACTGTACACTACAAGGGAACACTCACAGTAACTTGCATGGAGGAATAAGACAGTAACACCACTGTCAGTGTCACAGTCAAACTCTCTTGCCTGACTCGCTCCAGACGTACACATGCTAAAATTATAATTTATAATGTAAATTAAATTATAATGTAAACTGGAGGAAATACGACAGTACGATCACTCTGCAGTTGCTCTCGTTACTTGCGATACAATTAATGGCATCAACTTTCTGGACATGAAATACCGCCTTCGTTTTCAATTCAATTAAACTTTTAATTAACTAATAACATCTGTCACAACCGCCAATCGAAGCCCGAAATTCGTCCTCGGTGATAACAGCTCAAGGGACCACCGGGGAAGGGACGTCCGTACTTACCGATGCTCTGGAGTCGTTTTCGTCATTCTAAGCAGTCATTTTCCCCCTGAAAAACCGAAATTTCTGCCCGACACTCTCCGACCCTGGAACAACACTGACTGACGTTTACGTTATGTTGCAATGCAATACGTTGAAGGGTTTATTCCTTCTACGTGTAGTTGATGTCATCAATTTTAATTTCTTGTGTGCCCAAACATTCCGATAAATTACAGCTTTTCAGGCTCCTAAATTGCCAATAAATACTTCTACTTTAACAATTCCTATAATTATCGTAATATGTGCAATTATTCGTCCTTTAAAAAACCCTGAGGCGATTTTTTTTGTCATTAATCCAACTATACTTTTAAAAGATAGAACGTGTTTTCCAAAAGAAAACAAAAACAGCGATAGCCGTTTAGGCCGTTAAACTCTAGATGGCGCTGTCAAGAAAATAACGCCAAGCCTACACGCAAGAGGGCGCCCTATCAAATTAACAAGGGTGCACAACACTAAACCGAGCTCACATTGAACACTGTACAAAAAAAACTTACTTTCAAAGCCAATTATTCCACACCCAGAAGTTTCTCAGTTCCTGTAGCTATACTTACAACTGTAGTTTGGACCTTCCTCTCTCAGATTCTTTTCAATTTATGTGCCCTTATCTGTTAAGATTTTTTGCTAATTACCCCCCAAAAATGTGTAGCCGTCCAAGCCAAATTTCTGCAAGGGTTTAGGAATGGACCCCTCCATCCACTCCTACAGTCAAATAGGGCCACATTTAAAACCAGATACGGTGCAAACGACATACCAAATTGAAGAGTGAACCCCCAGGTTGTCTTCAGCTTCACTTATTCGACAATGTATCAGTTAATTAGCTTCCAAAGACCCCTCATTAAAAAAATAGAGTTGTGAGTCCACTCTTTATGATAATCAGCTAGGCGGAGCCATCTTGGATTTTTGTGTGGTACGGTGCATCCACAAGAAAACTTAACTCAGCTGGCCGCGATTTTTTTTTTCCGTACCACATAAATTATTCGCTATGGGCCCATAAAGTATGAAGAATTGAGTCTCAGCTAGGTCACTCAAATTGTTTACGTACGTTGTATTCGCTGTGCAGAAAGCCTTATTGGCTGTGCAGAAAGCCTATCCCTACCTTTAACTTCAACAGTATAGCCCCCTCCCCTCCCCCTTGCCCCCCACCCCCGTAAATTGTCTGTGCACAAACATATGGGCCCATATGTTTGTGCACAAAGAAAGTAGGAAGAATTGAGTCTCAGCTCACTCATATTGTTCACGTACGTTTGTATTCGCTGTGCAGAAAGCCTTTATTGGCTGTGCACAAAGCCTATCCCTAGCTTTAAGTGTTTGTGCACAAACATTATGGGTCCATAGGGTTTATGTGGTACGGAAAAAAATCGCCAGCGGGCAGCACAATGACCGTAGAAAGTGGCGCATGCGCAGAATGCGCCTGAAGCAAGACTCAAGTAGTAACAAAATCAAACCGAATACCGTAAATTCAGTGAGGTTTTCCTATTTTTTTTATTTAGTACATTTTTGGTCCGGCAAAGATAAGTCAGTTCGGGGACTGATTTTTATGAAGACAAATCTCATTATCCGTACAAATTTCTCGGAAGTATAATACATGTAATAATTATGAAAGTACTATCATGATTCACTGTTTCTCTCTTTATCGCATTTCGGAAAAAAAGTTATTTTGAAGGAATAGTATGTCAGAGCATTTTTCATTCATTTTGTAATAAAGCTTTCTCTCGTTATAATCATAATATGAAGGTTTTTCTTTTTTGCACTCAAATATTCACTATCTAAATCTTACAGATAGATCTGTGTATACACACGACTAATACCAGCTCTTGAAACACACTAGTGCTGACTGGATGGCTCGCCTGAGGTATCATTCACAGCGGCTATGGCAGTGGATGCGACCTCCTCCCCATAGACTGGTGTGCAAGTTCAAGCCACAGCCGAGACACTGCTAGTCCACTATCCACTGCTAGTCAGCTCATGCATCAATCCTCAACTATAATTTTTATGTACATTACATACACTATGAATTCCTGTACGGCCAAATGCAACCCTGTTCTACACGATCATAGGCCGTTTACGAAATAAAGGCTTAGGCTCGGGCTCAGGCTTCTAATTCTCCTTCTGACAAAACCTGACAATCCAGGTAAGTGTTTGTTTCCAAATTTGAAGGTTTGTTGGCTTGATAAGTACAGAGTATTCATCAGGAAAGTGGGGCCAAACGCTTGTTTTTAGATGGCTGTGATATCATAACGAGGAAGATAAAATAATTATGACCGAAGCCTAAGCCCGAGCCTAAGCCTCCACTTCGTAAACGGCCATAGTACGACATCGAACGACCCGCTAAGACCCGCCCCCTGGAGACAAACTGACCAATCGGTGGGACGAGCAACAACGAACCCGGCGCGCCCACTCCACAGTGAGGCAGCGCGCGCGCTGCTCATTGGCTGATGACTGCTCGACGTCACCGAACACGTGGTCGGTCACGGTCGTCCAGGCCACGCCCACGCACATAGTCGTGGGCGGAGCCAAGTGGGCCGGCTACTTCATCGAGCACAACCCAACCGACTTATTTCCCTGCGGGTCTGCAAACAAATCAGACCCCAAGTTCGATGCCTTCATTCAAATTTGGGCGGGGCCAGAAAGAAACCACGCCTACAAGAACAGACCAGATCGAGGATTGGACGATTATTTTCTTCAGATTTGCATATTCATATGAAATGGAGCTTCATGGGAATTTCTTAACTCCTTTGACTCAATTTTCGACAGAATGCTGAATAAAAAAATGTTGGGTTTTTTTTTCTTTAAGAAAAAAAGTTATACAATTCAGGGGGGTAGTGAAATTCAGTTAACATTAAAAAACTTACTCCTACTCTAACAATTAAAAATAGTTTGCATGAAATTATAATGGCCTGGATAGCTCAGATGGTAAGAGCGCCGGTACGAAAATCCAGAGGTGTAAGGTTCACGTCCAAGGCCAGTTAGGACTTTCTCTGCCATTATTCAACATTACGATGAAAAATTGATAAAGGTGAAACAATAATAATACAAAAATAAACAGAACATTATCATAATATGAACAACGTGCATATAATTATTATAATATATACAAGCCTTCCTTTTCAATTTCGCTTGTTAGCATTTCCCCCCCAGCAAAAACCACACCTGTAGATTTCGACAGTTTGAAAAGATCGTTCCTCTTGCTTCGATTTGCGTTAAGAGGGGCCATAGATTGTGTTTATCTAGATAAATTCATTATCAATAATAACAAAGGTACCGTTATTGCATTAGACGCATAGAACGTACTGATGATGCAGAATACGTCACAAACTGACGGGGGGGGGGGCAGATTGTGTATAGCGCCCTCAAGAGTTCACTTGTCACCTCCTCAAACGGCTGACCGCAGGCGGGGGCGATTCTTTTTACCGTACCGCTGCCTTACGCGTCTAGTCCGAAATTAAAGTGGAATTTTGCGGCTGGAATGAAGACCAGTTCGCTGGTGGGTCTATTCCAATCAGTGCAGACTTGGCTCTTGCTTGGACGGCTGTCCACGTTGCATATTATTACAGACAAAAATAGCACATGGATGTAAAGACGCTGCATTCTAATCAAGTCGCTCCTCGGAATGAAATCAATGCGCCAGCGCACTGGTCTCCATTCAAGTCGCAAAATTCCAAAATTGACCCTCTAGCGGTACGGTAATAGCCCTCACTAATAATCTCTCTTCCGTAAAAAGACAAGAGACTATCTTCAGGATTGCATAACCGTTACACACTTCCTCCTGTTTTCCAAATCTTAAACTCAACAATGACGAAAAGACAATGCACAAATTACAACGTCAATTTAGTGCGCGAAATATTATGAAAATCCACTTAATAACGCGATACGTGGCAACAAGTGGAAACTGGACAGAAAAAATGATTTCCCGATTTGTGAACGTGTGGAAAAAAAGGTACTTTGACGTCACGAAACTCCACCAATACAACCAAAATAGATAAAGTCGTGTTCACACTGGAACTATACATGTATTCATTCGCGTGCCACGCAGTAACAGTTACTTTTCAGCGCGGAATGTAATTCTACTATGCCGTCCCACGTGGACATCGCTTTGTTTCACACTGACGCAATGTTTAATCAAAATTTAACGACGTGATGGCTGGTAGACACGACACATAGAGGGCGCTGTTCCCTCAACCACACTCGGCCTGCTAGGTGTAGGTCTTTTTTTTTCATTATCTCAAAATTTGGCTCATGCTCCGGCTTTGTCTTTCTTTCTTTCGTCCATTTCTTAAAGTACAAGGCATACAAACGGGAGACCTTGGGCTTCGTTTTTGAACGTTACACTGCATTTTGAAAAAATCAAAATCTTCAACTTCAACAAAGAACTCCAACCTGTGTTTTCAGCTTTTGGATAACAGAGAGGAAATCGGAAGCCGAAGCCCAAACTGGGTTCTGGAAAAGGGACCCATGTTTGACATTGCGGTCGTAGTAACTTGGCATGGACGTCACTCTAAGGGGACATCACAAGGCCCTAAGTGGGTTTTCCATTGGGTCATTCTTCGCCAACATCGCGGTATAAAATGACACACACATTGTCCAGTGTGAACACGGCCTGGGATCAAATACAAGTGAAGATTAAACGCGTCGGATTTAAATTCTTCCAATTAAAAAGCTCACAAAACATATACACTTCGGACTTAATTAAATTCTAGTGATCAGGGCACAGTTTCATAGAGCCGCTAAGCGTAAAAAATCTGCTAAGCATGAAAGGTCTTCATTGTATGAAGATGATTACGAACCACATCGTCATGTGATGGCAATACACCGATCCAGTAAGCCACGCCCCTTGACAAATTGACCAATCATAACGCGCGATTGAAGGTCCGACAAATTGCCGCAATTTTGTCCGACGAAACATTTAGATTTTGTATTCTTTACTGCTCCTTTTTTCGTCATGTTTACTTTCGTTTCGTATGCACCAGGCAATTCCTTTGCAAACCCGAGTTTCATCCTTAACCATGGTCAAGCGGTGTTTATTATTTTCATTGCAATTCTGTTACCCTGGCAAGAGAGGAAATGTACATAATTGGCCTTTTCCAAAACCAAAGTCCAACGGAGAGAAGTGTTTTCGGTGGTTGCGGGCGTGCAGTGGATGCACACAGTGTATGGGCGATCGTGACACGTTGTGCACATGTGCGCGGTTGGCTTTGCCGTTGCTATGGTGGGCGTGGCCTAATGGATCTGCGCATTGCTTTAGACTTGAATTCCAGTAGTCTTTACTTAGCATGAAATAATAGGTTTGTGTTGGCAAGCTTGTACTATATGAATCACGCTTTTGCGATTAAGACAATTTTGAAGCAGCAGCAGTTCTATGAAATTGGTCCCTGTACTTTCATTACCAAATGAAGAGAAGAAAAAAACAAGGGTAGAACAACATAACTCACAACGGAAACGCATTAAAACGAGTGAGGAAACAACTGAGCATGCGCGTTGCCACGGCAAATCTCATCCCATGATGCATTGGTGAACTTTTGTTCTTGCTTCCCTGTGCTAGTATTTTTTAAATCTTGGGCTTCAGGCTTTGCTTGGCCTCAACTGCCTCCGGCTTCAGGATCTTGATCTTGGTGATGAACTTGCCAGTGAACTCGATGACTTTGTCCAGGGCGGTTTTCTTGTCCGCTGCTGCAAGCGGGGAAAGGAGGGATTGAGAACTAACGATCAGGGTTGGCTATTTTGCTAAAACCTCTTACATCCTCTTTTCAGGGCAGTCCTCACAATGGCCTTTGAGTCCCTTTGATAAGTCAGTCAGTATAGAGGGAGGGAGGGGAGGGAGGCAGGGAGGCAGGGAGGCAGGGAGGGAGGGAGACAGGGAGGCAGGGAGGCAGGGAGGGAGGCAGGAAGGGAGGGAGGGAGAGAGGGAGACAGAGAGGCAGGGAGGGAGGCAGGGAGGTAGGCAGGGAGGCAGGGAGGTACAGCGTAGGCAGGGAGGCAAGGAGGTAGGCAGGGAGGCAGGCAGGGAGGCAGGCAGGGAGGCAGGGAGGCAAGGAGGTAGGCAGGGAGGCAGGCAGGGAGGCAGGCAGGGAGGCAGGGAGGCAGGGAGGCAAGGAGGTAGGCAGGGAGGCAGGCGGGGAGGCAGGCAGGGAGGCAGGGAGGCAGGGAGAAAGGGAGGTAGGGAGGCAGGGAGTGAGGCAGGAAGGGAGGGAGGGAGGGAGGGAGGGAGGAGGGAGGCAGGCAGGCAGGAAGGGAGGGAGGGAGGGAAGGAGGAAGGGAGGCAGGGAGGTAGGGAGGCAGGCAGAAAGGGAGGCAGGAAGGAAGGCAGTGACGCAGGGAGTTAGGGGGGCAGGGAGGCAGGCAGGGCAGGCAGGCAGGCATTTTATTTGCATTTTTAACTTTATTGTCAATAAATCATTACAAACATATAATTGCAAATAAATAAAAAGGACAGTTCCAGTTGACAGACATTAAAGGGTTACAAGAACATAGTTATAGTACTGAAGAAATAGCTTTGTCTACAACATCCAAATAAATTGTGAATCTTCCAACATGAACATAGCGTCGTTATGAGCCCACTTTTTTGTAAAACTTGAAAGGTCGTTAGAGGATTTGTAAAACAGAAATTGGGACATAATACTGTACTTAATGCGGTTCTGCACAATAAAGAAATGATCGCAGAAAGTTGCCTTAACATATAGACGATAGAGTACATGTTTGAAACTCATGATAAGGTAGTTACTGAGACGGACAACCAGGCAGGCAGGCAGGCAGGCAATCAGGCAATCAGGCAGGCAGGCAGGCAGGCAGGCAGGCAGGCAGGCAGGCAGGCAGGCAGGCAGGCAATCAGGTACGCAGGCAGGCAGGCAGGCAGACAGGCACGCAGGCAGGCAGGCAGGCAGGCAAGCAGGCAAGCAAGCAAGCAAGCAGGGAGGGATGCAGGGAGGGAATCAGAGAGGCAGGGAGGCAGGGAGGCAGGCAGACAAGGAGGGAGGCAGGGAGGGGAAGAGCTGAGAGAGGGAGGCAGGAAGTGAGGGAGGCAGGCAGGCAGGCAAGGAGGCAGGCAGGCAGGGAGGCAGGGCAGGCAGGCAGGCAGGGAGACAGAGATGGAGGGAGGCAGGCAGGCAGGGAGGCAGGCAGGGAGACAGAGAGGGAGGGAGGCAGGCAGGGAGGGAGGCAGGCAGGCAGGCAGGGAGACAGAGAGGGAGGGAGGCAGGCAGGCAGGGAGGCAGGCAGGGAGACAGAGAGGGAGGGAGGCAGGCAGGCAGGGAGGCAGGCAGGCAGGGAGACAGAGAGGGAGGGAGGCAGGGAGGCAGGGAGGCAGGCAGGGAGACAGAGAGGGAGGGAGGCAGGCAGGCAGGGAGGCAGGCAGGCAGGGAGACAGAGAGGGAGGGAGGCAGGCAGGCAGGGAGGTAGGCAGGGAGGGAGGCAGGCAGGCAGGGAGACAGAGAGGGAGGGAGGCAGGCAGGCAGGGAGGCAGGCAGGCAGGGAGACAGAGAGGGAGGGAGGCAGGCAGGCAGGGAGGTAGGCAGGGAGGGAGGCAGGCAGGCAGGGAGGGAGGCAGGCAGGCAGGGAGGGAGGCAGGCACGCAGGGAGGCAGGCAGGCAGGCAGGGAGACAGAGAGGGAGGGAGGCAGGCAGGCAGGGAGGCAGGCAGGGAGACAGAGAGGGAGGGAGGCAGGCAGGCAGGGAGGTAGGCAGGCAGGGAGGCAGGCAGGCAGGGAGGGAGGCAGGCAGGGAGACAGAGAGGGAGGGAGGCAGGCAGGCAGGGAGGTAGGCAGGCAGGGAGGCAGGCAGGCAGGGAGGGAGGCAGGCACGCAGGGAGGGAGACAGAGAGGGAGGGAGGCGGGCAGGCAGGGAGGCAGGCAGAGAGGCAGGGAGGCAGGCAGGCAGGCAGGCAGAGAGAGAAAAATTAGGGTCAGTATTTTGATCAAACTTCTCACATCCTCAGAAAGAATGAATGAAAGAAGGAAGAAGGGAGAGAGGGGGATGCAGGGAGGAAGGTAGCAAAGAAGACAAAGAAGCAAGTAAGGAGGCAAGTCAGTCAGCAGGCAAGTGAACAAGGAAAACAGGGACAGACGAAGAAAAAAGGCGACGAACGAAGCAAAAAAAAAAAAGCAAGCAAACCGATCGCTACTAACCTCTTCGATGGCGAGGGGGCGCCCTGGGCAGGAAGTCGTCCATGTGGAAGTCGTCGCCCTCGTCCTCCTCGCTCTCACCCTCCTCCTCCCAGTACTCCTCCCACTCGGCCAGCTCGCCGGCCGGGATCTTCTCGATCAGGTAGGAGGACACGTCCGAGCAGAGCATGGGGATGAAGAGGCCGTAGCTGAGGCCGACGTAGGGGATCTCCGGCAGGATGGCGCGGTAGGTGTCCGAGACGGTGTCGTAGTGCTGGCTCAGGAAGGCGGGATTCTTCAACAATGACAACAACAAACACTATGAACATCTAAACCATGAAAAAGGGGTGACAATGTCATTTCGCCGTGAAACTAAAAAGTCACTGTGATTTCACGGTACATTTTACAGTGAATTCATCGCTTCTATGACCTGATAAGGACATCTTCAGGTCACTAAAGAGACCGTGAAAAAAACCGTGAATATCTAGGGTGGCAAGCTCCAGCCTTGAGAGATGGCTAATTCAATTACCAGTAGGGACCACCAGCCCCCATAGAGGTACTGTATGGTGTTCTTGTAACTGTCACTCCCAGATACTTCTAAATTGCCTCTAGCCATTTACCACCAGGAATGTGGCCTTGGAGACCACTGGTGAAAACACCGTGAAAATGACTTGGCTAATGGTGTGCCATGAAATAGGGGTGAAAACACGGTGAATTTTCTTTTCACGGCTAAATGACATTTTCACCCCATTTTCACGGTTTAGATGTTCATAGTGAAAAAGGGAGAAGTGATGCTCAGTTGTGTAGCTGATGGTGGAATGAGCAACCGCCGGAAAAGACAGACAAATGTAGAAGGTGGTGGCAATGGCGTGATTCACCGAGATGTGAAACAGCCCGAAAGAGCAGACAGACAAATGTAGAAGGTGGTGGCAATGAAATGTCTCACTGAGATGTGAAACAGCCTGAGAGAGCAGATAGCCGAGGTGAGCAATCACCTGACAGAACAGACAGACAACTGTAGAAGGTGGTGTCAATGCCGTGTCTCACTGAGGTGAGCAACCACCTGACAGAACAGAACAGACAAATGTAGAAGGTGGTGGCAATGCCATGTCTCACCAAGGTGAGCAACCACTATAAAAGAACAGAACTGATTAGAAGGTGGTGGCAAATGCCGTGTCTCACTGAGGTAAGCAACCACTTGACAGAATAACAGACAGACAAATGTAGAAGGTGGCGGTAATGCCATGTCTCACTGATGAGCAAACACTACAAGCAGATACCAGACTCTTGGTCACTTTGCCCCTACCTTCTCGGCCTGCTCGATGAACTCCGAGGGCGCCATCACGGTTTTGTTATCCAGCTTGCCGATGTAGCACACTGCTGAGCTGTACAGCTTGTAGGCGGTCAGGTTCTGTGAAGGGAATACAGATAATATTGTATTCAGTGTTTACCACCACGTCGAGTAAGGGCAAAACCTCTTTGAATTACATTCTCCTCGACGCAAACATCATGTTATATCTATGACATACATGGTGTCACCACAAACCTCTAACTTGATATATCCTATATGAGGGAGTTAACCATAGAGGTCGGTATGTAATGAAGTAAGCCTTCACTATGAACATCTAAACCGTGAAAGAGGGGTGAAAATGTCATTTTGCCATGAAACTAAAAAGTCACTGTGATTTCACGATGCATTTTACAGTGAATTCATCGTGAAAATAATCGCCTCTCTGACCTGAAAAGGACATATCCAGTTCACTAAATAGACAGTGAAAAAAACGTGAATATCTAGGGTGGCAAGCTCCAGCCTTAAGGGGTGGCTTATTCAATTACCAGTAGGGACCCTCAGTCCCCATAGAGGTACTGTATGATGTCCTTGTAACTGTAACTACCAGATACTTCTAAATTGCCTCTAGCCATTTCCACCAGAAATTTCTTTTCACGGCTAAATGACATTTTCACCCCATTTTCACGGTTTAGATGTTCATAGTGCTTGGGGATTGTACCATTGTGAAGTCGTGGACAATGGTCAGTCTCTCGCAGTAGTCTTGGGCCGGAATCTCCATCTGCTCAAAGCCTTCGAATGGACGGACCTCCACATCCTCATCCAGACTGCCAGTGAGCTTTCCATTCAGCATGTCAGGATCATCCTACCAGAAAAAAGCGGAACGATCCATTGTTTATCTTCGGTCATACTGGGAGTCTCAACAACACCCGTTAACAAAATGAAGAATTAGGCTCGTGCTTAGGCTTTGGTCATATTATTAATCTCTAAAATACATGTTTTAATGTTGCAGGCATCTAGACACAAGCGTTTGGCACCAGTTTCATGAGTACATGTGTTGGGTTGGGTTGGGTTGGGTTGGGTTGTGTTGGGTTGGGTTGGGTTGGGTTGGGTTGGGTTAGGTTGGGTCGGGTTGGGTTGGGCTGGGTTGGAAATGGGTTGGGTTGGGTTGGGTTGGGTTGGGTTGGGTTGGGTAGGGTTGGGTTGGGTTGGGTAGGGTTGGGTAGGGTTGGGTTGGGTTGGGTTGGGTTGGGTTGGGTTGGGTTGAGTTGGGTTGGGTTGGGTTGGGTTGGGTTGGGTTGGGATGGATTGGATTGGATTGGATTGGATTGGGTTGTTTGGGTTAGGTTGGGTTGGATTGGGTTGGGTTGGGTTGGGTTGGGTTGGGTTAGGTTGGGTTGGGTTGGGTTGGGTTGGGTTGGGTTGGGATGGGTTGGGTTGGGATGGGTTGGGTTGGATTGGGGTGGGTTGGGTTGGGCTGGGTTGGGATGGGTTGGAATGGGTTAGGTTGGGTTGGGTTGGGTTGGGTTGTGTTGTGTTGGGTTGGGTTGGGTTTGGTTTGGTTTGGTTAGGTTGGGTTGGGTTGGGTTGGGTTGGGTTGGGTTGGGTTGGGTTGGGATGGATTGGATTGGATTGGATTGGATTGGGTTGTTTGGATTAGGTTGGGTTGGATTGGGTTGGGTTGGGTTGGGTTGGGTTAGGTTGGGTTGGGTTGGGTTGGGTTGGGTTGGGTTGGGATGGGTTGGGTTGGGTTGGGATGGGTTGGGTTGGATTGGGGTGGTTTGGGTTTGGCTGGGTTGTGATGGGTTGGAATGGGTTGGGTTGGGTTGGGTTGGGTTGGGATGGGTTGGGTTGGGATGGGTTGGGTTGGATTGGGGTGGGTTGGGTTGGGCTGGGTTGGGATGGGTTGGAATGGGTTAGGTTGGGTTGGGTTGGGTTGGGTTGGGATGGGTTGTGTTGGGATGGGTTGGGTTGTGTTGGGTTGGGGTGGTTTGGGTAGGGTTGGGTTGGGATGGATTGGATTGGATTGGGTTGAGTTGGGTTGGGTTGGGTTGGGATGGGTTGGGTTGGGATGGGTTGTGTTGGGACGGGTTGGGCTGGGCTGGGCTGGGTTGGGTTGGGATGGGTTGGGTTGTGTTGGGATAGGTTGGGTTGGGATGGGTTGTGTTGGGACGGGTTGGGCTGGGCTGGGTTGGGCTGGGCTGGGTTGGGTTGGGTTGGGTTGTGTTGGGATGGGATGGGTTGGGTTGGGTTGGGTTGGGTTGGGATGGGTTGGGTTGGGTTGGGATGGGTTGGGTTGGGTTGGGTTGGGTTGGGTTGGGTTGGGTTGGGTTTGCTTGGGTTCAGTTGGAATGGGATGGGTTCCGTTGAGATGGGTTGGGATAGGATGGGTTGTGTTGGGATGGGTTGGGTTGGGTTGTGTTGGGTTGGGGTGGGTTCAGATGGTTTGGGCTGCTCGTTTGTGAGCCCTAAAAGTGGATAAATGAATACTCACCGGGTAAATATCATCGTAGTCATCGTAGTCGACGGCACAAAAGAACTTGTATTGCTGCAGCAGAACGAATGAGATGAACAACAACAAACGAAACTCTTCATTTCGATGCTACACATTTTTTTTATAAAAAGGCATAGCCTACACATACATGTACGTCCCTGGAATGAGACTGAATTTGTTTTCTTCCAAAGACAATACGGCACTGGCTCTGTCAGTCCCTCTCTTTCTTTTCTCTCTGTATGTCTGTCTTCCTCTCTCTCTCTCCCTCTCTCTCTTTTTCTCTTCCCCCTCTCTCTCCTCTCACGCCCACTCTCTGCCCCCCCCTCTGCTATCTCGTTCCGTCCCTCTCTCAAACTCTCTCCCTTCCCGTTCTCTCCCTCGACTCTCCCTTTCACTCTCTGTCTCCCTCCCCTCTCTCGGTCTCTCTCTACCCCCTCTCTGTCTTTACCCTTTCTTCTCCCCTCTCTCCTCTCTCTTACCGTCCCTTCCCCTCTCTCTCTATCTTTCTCCACTCTCTTTTTTCCTGCCTCCTCTCTCCCTTACTCTTTCTCTTCCCCCACATCTCTCTCCCTATCAACTCTCCTTTCTCTCTCTTTTCTCCCTCCTTTCCCTCCCACGCTCTCTTTCCACCCATCTCTCTCCCTCTCACATTTTTACCTCTACCCTTTTCCCTAATTGTCTCTCACTATCCCCTCTGCTTCTTTCCTCTCTCCCATCTCTCCCCAAATCTCTCTACTTACTATCTCCCTACTCTAACTCTCTCCCCTCCTTTTTTTCTCCCTCCTCTCTCCACCTCGCTCTCAACCCCCTCTCTCTCTCTCCCTCCCTCTCTCTATCATTCTCTCCCTCCCTCCCCCTCTCCCCCTCTCTCTCCCCTCTCTCTCCCTCTCCCCATCTTCTTCTCCTCTCTCTCTCTCTCTCTCTCTCTCTCTCTCCCCATCTCTTCTTCTCTCTCTCTCTCCCTCCCATTCTCCCGCACTCTTTATCTCCCCTCTCTCTTTCCCCCTCTCTCTCCATCTCTCTCACCCTCCCTCTCTCCCCCTCCCTCCCTCTTTTTTTCTCTCTCTCCCACACTCTCTCTCCCCTCCCTCCCTCTCCCTCTCTTTACTCTCTATCTCTCCCTGTCCCCCCTCTCTCCCTCCCCACTCTCTCCCCCTCTCTCTTTCCTCTCCACCACTCCCTCTCTCCAGTCTCCTCTCACCTTTCCAGAGGCGCGTCCCAGGAACATAGTGGTGGCCAGTCCCACGATGAGCAGCACGGTGAGCATCATGACGAGGCAGAGGCAGATACCCAGCTTGCTCTGATGGTTCACAACGGGCACGTGGACGACCTCCTCGGCCAACTCCTCGTCTTCCTTCATGGGCAGGTCGCCGCCCAGCTGCAGCCACAGATCAAAGGTCAACACAAAAAGGGGCAGG